>VFFE01006594.1:0-73411 GCA_008921705.1 Burhinus oedicnemus | reverse complement strand
TTTTTTTTTTTTTTTTTTTTTCCCTTTCCCTCCCTCCCCTCTTTCCTTCCCTGGGCTGTCTGCTAGGCAGCAGTCTGATGCGATCACATCAGCTGCTGCAGGGAAGCCCCTTGGCCACTCCAGATCCTCCTCCTCCACTGGCTGTCAGAGCATAGGAGGGAGGCTCAGGGCAGGGCTCTGAACTTGTCTCAACTCAGCAGCACTCAAAGCGGTTTGATGATGCTTTCCATCCTCACATGTGATACCAGCTGCAGACTGGGCTTGACGTTCATGCTTACAGGCAGCGCTTCATTTCAGACAGTCGCTGTATATGTTAAAGTTGTCAGCTCCACACCAAATCCTTTTTCTTGGCTCTTTCTGTGCAGCATGGTGTTCTCTTGCTCTGATTTAAGTGTTTTATGGTTCCACATGAAGGAGATAACAGCATGAGCAAAGCTGCGGGTAAAGATAAATCATCTGTAGGGGAAAATATGAACACTGTTTTTTGGAAAGCAGCAAGGCCACCATGCCAAGGGACCAAAACACTTACTGTAGTTAAGTGTCCGCAACAATCAGCTTAAATCTCCACTGCCTCATATTCAAAGTGATTTCAATGCAAAACCATTTTGCAGTGCAGCTTTTGTATTAGAATGAGCAATATAAAGACACTCCTCTAAGGAAGATGCAGATTCCCGTTTTTCACCTGAAATGTCCTTCATTTGCTGTTATAAACCAAATCCAATTAGTTAAGTTGAGGGAAAGGCTCCAGCTGACTTTAAGGGGAGATGAATGAAGTTGCATGTATTGTGGTTTTCCAGAGATGCACTGACTGGGGCAATCCCACACAAAAATACAGGCTCGGCAGAGAGTGGATCGAGACAGCCCTGAGGAGAGGGACTTGGGGGTGTTGGTGGACGAGAAGCTCAACACAAGCCGGCAATATGCGCTTGCAGCCCAGAAGGCCAACCATATCCTGGGCTGCATCCAAAGAAGCGTGGCCAGCAGGTCGAGGGAGGTGATTCTGCCCCTCTACTCCACTCTGGTGAGACCCCACCTGGAATACTGCATCCAGCTCTGGAGCCCCCAACATAAGAAGGACATGGACCTGTTGGAGCGGGTCCAGAGGAGGGCCACGAAGATCATCAGAGCACTAGAGCACCTCTGCTATGAGGACAGGCTGAGAGAGTTGGGGTTGTTCAGCCTGGAGAAGAGAAGGCTCTGGGGAGACCTTATAGCAGCCTTCCAGTATCTGAAAGGGGCCTACAAGAACTCTGGAAAGGGACCTTTAACAAGGGCATGTAGTGATAGGATGAGGGGTAATGGCTTCAAAATGGAAACGGGTAGATTTAGAATAGATATTAGGAAGAAATTTTTCACTCTGAGGGTGGAGAGGCACTGGAACAGGTTGCCCAGGGCAGTTGTGGAGGCCCCATCCCTGGAGGTGTTCAAGGCCAGGTTGGATGGGGTTTTAAGCAGCCTGGTCTAGCAGGAGGTGTTCTTGCCCGTGGCAGGGGGGTTGGAACTAGATAATCTTTAAGGTCCCTTCCAACCTAAACCATTCTATGATTCTAATTCTACTGGGTATTCATCCTTTTTAGCATTTACAGTCTACTGATCCTAATCAGAAGCAGAACAGTGTTATTTTACTGGTATAGAGTAGAAGATCCGGCAAAACAATTCCTACATCTGTGCCATTTCTTTGTTCAAAGGTCTAACAATATAATCCAGGTCTTCAGGATTAGATGTGATGAACTGTAGCTTGGTTACAGGAGGAAAAATGAGAAATTAGTCAGATTTTGGATCCTCTGAAGAAGTGCCTTCATGATTGTGTCACACAGAACAGTTTCGTGTGTTAACAAAACTCAGCAAGATTCACAGGTCTTGTGAATCATCACTCCTTTTTCTTCTTTTTTTTTTTTTTGTTTAATTTCCCTCTTCATCCATGAGGAACTTCTAACAATTCATGGCCTTTTAGTGTCTCAGTTGCACCTTCTTTTGTAAGCATGGGTTTAGGTTTTGTAAGCTAGTTTTAGGTTTCCAGTGCAGACTAATTAAAGCCATAGAATAGCCACGTTTCAAGCATGTCCTTGCAAGGCCAACTGCATCCTGGGCTGTATTAATAAGAGTGTAGCCAGCAGGTCCAGTGAAGTGATCTTTCCTCTCTGTTCAGCACTTTTGAAATTGTATCTGGAGTGCTGCTTCAGTTTTGGGCTCCCCACTGTGAGAAGGACAGTGACAGAGCCAACAGACACAAATTAGAATCTGGAAAATTCCATTTTAAATATTAAGATTTTTTTTTATTTTTTTTTTTTTTACCAAGAGCATGGTCAAATACTGGAATAAGTTGCCCAGAGATGCTCTGTAATCTTCACCTTTGGAAGTGTTAAAGACTGGACTGGATACATCCCAGAGCAACCTGATCTAAGTAGACCTGCTTTCCATAGAGGGTTGGATTAGATGACTTCTGCAGGTCTCTTTCAGTCCAAATTATGATTCTATGATTCTCACAGGACACAGTGGATCTGCTTATTAATAATGCCTACTAGATCCAGTGAATCCAATTTACAGCTTCTTTCAACTCCATCCTGGAGTCTGATGCAGTAAGAACTAGATAAAATCTGCTGCTCAATTTGAAACTCCCATGAAGAGATAAAACCGCTCGAGGCTCTCCTTGGCTAAATACTTAAATTCTGATATTCCTGGGCTTCAAAGGCAGAGACACTTTTCTGCCTGGAAATGTCTCTGTCTATGGATGCCTGAGAAAATAACTTTTCTTATCCTTGCAGATATAGCGGGTCATCTGAACAGATGACAAATCACAAAACTGCTTCCCTGATTCTCCCCCAGCTGTATGTACTTCGTAGAACGGTATGTGCACTCTATCTACGGTGAATAGCACCCTCTTAGTTACTTTGCAGTAGTACCCAGGGGACCTTGTCACTGCCCCATGATAAGACTGACAGGTTTGAGCATGATGCTCTTCTTCTGGTCAAGGGTTTCATGAATTCCCTTCCCCATTAGAAATTCTGACATATCAGTACTGATGAGCTGAAGTCTGAAACCCAAGCTCAACGCAGTACTAAACTGACTGCAGCATCAGGTCTTAGGGAAGATATGCATTACAAATCCCAAATAAATGCATACTTTAAGGCCAGAGGTTGCCTCCATTCTTTACTGATCTAAACAGGATTGTGAGAAGGTGCTACTCTTGTAAGCAAGGCTGTGAGACCTTGGCTGTCAAGGAATATGGTCTCTTTGGTACTGCTGTAGTCACTTCTTGGGAGGAGGGGCAACCAGGTGGCATGTTCCATGCTGGAATGAAGTCACTGAGTGCCATGCGTGTCTGGGGGTCCTCTAGCTTTCTTGGAGCTAGCCTTATTCATTCCACAAAAGAGGCTTTGAAAAGTTGATTGCTTAGGTTTTAACTTTTCCAAAAAGGTTTCTCTGTTAAAAGCTTCTGGTTGGAAATACCAAACCCTGTTGTTGCTAAGATTAAGGTATTTGTTTCTTAGAAATGGCTTATAAGCAGAGACCATCACGTGGACTTTTGCTCCTTCTTTAGCCAAGGGGAGTGAAGGAGCTTCAAGTAAATTGTGCTTCCAGCAGGATCAGTTTTGCATGTGATTTCAATAATAGCTTTGGGGAAGGAGGAGTCAGATCTAAATTTTTATATTTATAACTCATATGGAAAAAAAAAGAAAAGCAGTACTTACCACTAACATATTGGGGGGTTTTAGGCTGTTTTAAATGCAGATAGCAAAATCAGCTACTATGTTTCTGTAAAAATTTAGAATGTGATTTATTTTTGCATACTAGTGAAAAAATGCACCAAGATCAGATTTATGGGTTTTGCTTTTCTGGAATAGGAATTTTTTCCCACTTTCTTTCTGTGTTGTTTTTTCCCCTCAAGGTTAATGTCATAAGCAAAACAAAATCTGACTAATTAACTCAGCCTTGGGAAGATTATAAATACCTGTCAGGAAACAAAAGATTTTTTGCTGTTGCTAGACAATGACCTTAACTGTGACCTGGAAAGATCATGCTTGTAGTTTGTGAATGAAGGCAGTAACCGTGCTGTGGTACTTCTGGCCTTATTATCAAATACACATCGCAGATTGTGTCTAATTGCACATGGTAGTTTTATGATATCTGTAGCTACTGAGCCAAGACTCAGATGTCAGATATCAGCATTCTTGCTATCGTTAAATGCTGCTGCCATGTAATAGGTTCTGTTTATCTCTCCTCCAGCTTCCAAATTGCTGTGTCTTGGGTCAGTGCCCTAAGTTCATTTTTTGTAAATTCCTGACCAAAGTTATTAGCTCTCCCCTTTAAAAACCAGGATGAATTAGTGCTGCATTATCCCCCATTCTGGGAGCATGGCCCCAGCTTTTATCATCATCACTGGGCTGACTTGTGCTAGGTTTCAGCAGAGGAGATTGGTGGAATTACTTCAGTGGGGGATATCCAACCCTTTGCTTAAAGGAAGAGAGGAGTCTTCTGCTAGTGTTCACAGAGGTTGTGGGATTGCTTTATCTCTTTTGAGACCTGGCAGAAGGTAGAACCCTGACTGTGGAGAACAGATCCATCCTCATTTCCCCCAGCCTCAAATACATGTTCCTGGCTTGAGCTCAAGATATACTTACAAACAAAATGTGCAATAAATAATGGATATTCATGTTCCAAAAAATTCAAGGGCATGGTGCTGATGCCTCAGGCAGCATCGCCATTAATGTACCGACCTTAGTCCTCTTGGCCAGTCCTCCCTGTGCTTACCAGATTCCAAACACCATGATCTGTTTCTGTAGTGCAAAAGAGCTCTTGTAGTGCCTGGATGGAGCCTACTGTAATGGCCTCTGTCTATCCCTCTCCCCTCTGAATTTCTCAGATCATGCGTGATGCCAACAAATAGCAATATTTTTGCAAAGTCTTTCCACCAGCGACTCCAGAATAAGATACTGCTGAGAGCGATTGCGTGGCACTCTGTCTCATCTCTGTTTTTCAGACAGTCACCACTGCCTACAGCCACTTTCCGTCTGTGGCCTATAGAGTGTCAGCTGCCAGGAAAAGAGCTAAAATTCTGAGTTCCTTGCTGTATTTCGTCTTCATGCAGCCCTGTACTGCTCCCAGTTTCCAATTTCATAACAGGTTTTGCAGTGTGTTTTGTTCCTCTTTTATGCACTTGGTACTGGCAGTAAAATGTGGGTTGTTCTCAATGTTTAGCGTCAAGTCCTACATATGGAAGTGATTTATCAACAAGATTAGAGGCTGGAGGCCTGTGGAAATTGGACTCCAAGGTCCCATAATTCTTTAGAAAATGCCAGCCATGGTAGGTTTTGCCTGCTAGCGGCTGCCCATTATTGATAGCCTTATTCAAATATTATGTTCGCATTGTAAACAATGACCAGTTTCTCAACTTTATACTTATACAGGTGCAGCTAATTCAAGTCTTGACCATCACACTCACCCCTTTTCTTTCATGTTAGTCCCCTCTTCCTTTGCCCTCACAGTCTTTGTTTATTTTATTTTATGCAAGGCATCTCTTCCCAAAAAATTTTTCGATGCAAGGTACTGCCATAAGAAGTCATAGAATCATAGACTCATAGAATCGCCTAGGTTGGAAGAGACCTCTGAGACCATCAAGTCCAACCATCAACATAACACTGCCAAAACCACCACTAAACCATGTCCCTCAGCACCATGTCTACCCATCTTTTAAATACCTCCAAGGATGGCGATTCCACCACTTCCCTGGGCAGCCTGTTCCAATGTTTGATGATCCTTTCTGTGAAGAAATTGTTCCTAATATCCAATCTAAACCTCCCCTGGTACAACTTGAGTCCACTTCCTCTTGTCCTATCTCTTCTTACTTGGGAGAAGAGATTGACCCCCACCTCTCTACAAGATATTCTCATGGAAACGTGGAAATGTCAATGCCTAGAACATTCTGATGTGACAGCTGAGATAGGCGCTTTGGACAGTCACACAGCACTATTGAATCTCCACATCATTTATAGCTTGTGCTACTGTTCAGTGGCTGAGAGAAAAGGATGGTGTAGTTCTCTTGGGGAATTTTTAATTACTGGACCTATGCCAAGGGAAAGGAATAATTAGTACAAATGCCCAGTGTAAGATATCCAGCCTTTTGGTATTTCTTTCAAGGGAGTACTATGGGCTGCATTAAGAAATCTGCTTAATGGGGTAGTGTGGTTGTTCTTGAGCCTGACAGCAAGGCATGAAATGGTATTCCTGTTTATCTAACTGCCAGTGTTTCCCCCTGCCTTCTCTTACCTTCTTAGCTCCACACCAGAGCCTACTGGCCCATGAACATTGGTGATGCTCTTGGTTGCTAGACAGCCAGCCTGCTGAGCCGGAGGTCCTTAAACTCCTGTGGGCAACATCAGAGGTCTCAGAGACAAAGTCAGCTGGAGGAACAAAGAAACTGAGAAAATTGAGATTTGTCTCCTATGACCCCATGAAGCTTAGAGAAGTGCTTGGCTAAATTTCTCTTTACCTTTATTGTTTTATATCCCTTTTTATCTGCCTGTCAGGGTATTGTCTCTTTCCCTGAGAAAGTGAAGAACAGCAGGCACTGAACAAAATCAAAGGGGTTGACGATCACCTCAGTGAACTGCTTGGAGACTGCAGTCAGTGGTTGCAGTAAAGCTGGCTGGTGGGGAAGGAGGTATGGAGTCTTCTGACTAAGACATGCTGTTATCTAGAAGCTGGAACAAAATACCTGAGAAGTGATCAAGGGTGAAATTTACCCCTAACTGTGCCAGCCCCATTTTAGACCAGGATACTTTGATATCAAAATAGGCATCACAGACTACCCCTAAATATTTTGGAACCAGCAAATCTAGGAGAAATAAATAATAATATAAATAAAAGAAATTTTGAGGGTCCTGAAGCAAGAGAGACTAGCAGAACTCCTTCTGACTGCACCAGGAACAAATTTGGACCTTGAGTTATTTGGCTCATAACTCGTCAGCAAGATTTAAAGAAGAAAGGTCTGGGATTTTTTTGATTGAAAATTTTATTACTGTCCAACCAGGATGTTGTTTAATCTTTAAAACACCCAGAACACATCAATTGTTTGGATTCTGAGCTCTGTGTTACACTTATTCCTGGACAGGCAAATTACAATGAGAATAATCATTGTCAGAATACTAATGTGATGTAAACTAATGTAGAGATATTTATTCAATGGAATGCAATTACCAGCAATACTCTATTTTCTGAACAGTGTGACTGTAATCCAATTTAGGCTGTTTAACCCCTGGTGATTTGTTTCTGTTTGTATTGTGATAGGCTGAAAACAGGCAGGATTGCTGGGGGCAGCAAAAGGGAAAGTAAGGGGAAATAGCACCACATGTAATCTGAGATCTTAATGACTTTACTAAATCTACATAACCACAGGGCTGTTCATCATGGTTGTGCTGCTAATTGAATTTTAAAATAAGGGTAGATCCTACGCTCACTTTCTCCCAACATCATCTCATTTTCTGATGAATGCTTAGTCACCAGTTTAAAAAAAATCCTTTATGGCTTCAACCTAAAGTTGCATTAGGACCTTGGATTTTGTACAAGGCAGGATTCTCAGGTACATGGTGGCAAGTGACAAAGAGGATGTACAAGGTGACTTTCATGACCAACTTCTCTTTCAGAAGAGTTCTTGACTGGAGGAATTGCAGCAGGATCCCATGGGTAGAGGACAGCTTCTCTCCATCAGGGACAGGGGGATCATGGGAAGGACAGAGCATGGGGACCTTGCTGCAGGCAATTTCTGAAGACTAAAATCCTTCCTCTAGATACTAGTACATTCATTAACACAGAGGAGTCCCCCTGAAACTAGCACAGTTTCTGTGCTTCTGAAACTAGCACAGGATATATTGTCAGCACAGATAGAAGTCTTGAGATCTGGTCTTTACATAAAAGAAGTGCTAGGCTGATCTTGTTTTAAAAGCAGGGAGATATTTTTTAAGCACACAAAAACGAGTGAGGAAGGCCTCAGTGTCCATCTGGTGCAGAGTTTGCTAATGGTGATGGCAATTCTGACACTGAGCTGAGTGCAAGAGCATGCAGACTGGATCCTGAAGGGTGGAGCTAGACCCAGTAAGGGGAACTAGGGGTCTGGAATATTCTGCTTCTCCCCAAACACCAGAACAAAGTGTTGAGGAATGAGGATAACCATCACTGATAGGATGGTGGGCCTATTTTCCAGAAAGCTACACACAACTCTGGTGGCTGCTCAGGTTGAAAGAACTTAGGGAATAGCTATTCAGACCTTTTGTTAGTACTACACCATCCCCCCACCAACACCTCCAGTGAACTTAGGCCCATTAGTTACAAAGCCCAAAAGGGCCAGAGATGCACAGCAATAGGCCAGTATGGAACAGGCTAGAACATGCACACTGACAGCCCTGCCTGTCTGCACAGGACAGGGCTTTGGGTGGGTTTTCAGCTCTGCCTCCCTGGTCACCATGGCTGAATATCTGAGTGGAGGACAGCAAATAAAGTGGGAGGAATGAGACAGAGCGGAGGTGTTGCTAATGGTTTTGGATATGCATTTCTTGAAGGTCTGGTGATAAGATATATCAACATTTGATTGCCTGGTTGGTTCTGTACAGGAGGATGTGTTCACCCTGCGGCAGGCTTAGGAAGATGGGGATCCAGTATATTCCCTGGGGTTAACTTAGCAAATAAGCTATGCTTTATATCTCCTGTGCCTTGCCCCTACCAGAGAGATGATGCCAGTTCTTGAAGGCTTACTGATATCACCACCCGTAGCTGTGGAAGTCCTAGCTTCCTAGCAACTGATTTGAGTTCAGTGTTATTAATGATGTGTGTTGCAGCAGAGACCAGAGGCCCCAGCTTTACCGTGGTTAGCACAGTGTAAATACAGCGTAAGAAAACTATGCAGGGCCAAAGGAATGCATGACTAAGGCCATGGCTATCCAAGGTAATCTCCCGAAGACAGGAAACCTTCAAGCAGAAACCACTGTGGAACTGCTTCCAGACTACAAAGCACCAGTTCTCTCAAGAGAAACGGGCCCTGGATGGGAACCTGAATGAGATTTCTAGCTTTAGGGCACTTGCACTTTCATTCAGGTTTTTGTGTCATGTAAGCACCTATCTTGGGGAAGAGATGCCAGCTGGGGTTGCCCACATACGCTGTTGCTATGTCTGTAGTCTTGCAATGGTAAGAGGGAAGCAGAAATACAGCGAAAAAGGCAGGTAAGAATAGCACTGTTAAGACAGAGTGGTCCTAATTCCCGGGATTCTGCATGCGAGAGATTTACCAAATCAAACCCTTCATATTTCCAACAGCTATTCAGCCACAAGAACTTAAGCTGTGAGTGAAAAGCACACAGTGCAGCTATTATTCTTTCAAGTCCCAGTTGAGCTGTTTGCTTTTTCACTTTTAATTTTTAATATAATTTGTCTTGTGAGTTTGCATGAGGCGTCCCTCCCCAGTCATTTACCATGAGTGCTGTGGGAACTCCTGGCAGAATGCAACGAGGGCTCGCCACATCAGTGAGCTAAGGAAGAAGGCAGTTGTGTTTCTTACAACAGTTCTCACTTAGGCCCAACTGGATTTAAATTACATGCCGCTAGGGCTTTGTACAAGACATCTGTAATAGCAGAAACACCTGCAGAGCGGAGTTTCAGGATGACAAATTTTCTCTCTCTCTGGACTAGCTCTTTTGCTCATCTAAACTGGATTATCTTCACTGATTTGCACAGTCCGCGTTATTTACACTGGTGTAAATGAAAGGAGAATTAGAACCTTTCTTTCCTTTGCTGGGAAAAAGTTATCCAGCGCGTGGCTGCAAAGCCAACCTGGCTGCACCCTGCCCAACCACCTCCTCTTCAAAGTGCCATTCCCACTAAGCAGTCTGTTCGGCTTTGGACAAATCGAAGCATGTGGCCTCTGTGAAAAGCCAGACCCTCTGTGCCACTTCTCACACCACCGAGCTTTGAAAAGCTGATGTTTTACAGTGAAGCTGAGTGTTGGTTTCTATTCAATACATATGAACTTTGAAATGAATCATGGTTTCATCTGAGCCACTTTCCACTGATGCTGGACCTTCATCATTCCTACAGATTGACGGTATGGATTTTACTTTGTGAAGACTCAATGCACAGATTTTGAGGTAATGTTTTTGGCTATGAAGAGAAAAGCCAAGATCAAGACTGTGCAAAGAGTTAGCTCCTCAAGTGCAAACTGATCCTCACTGGGCTCAGATTTCTTCTTCCCTTGACGTGCTTTTATCTTACTCCAGCTAAGAAAGTGTTGGTCTTGACTCAGTACTTAATACGCAAGAACATTGACTTCATATAATTTCTACCTCCTGTTCCACTCATTCTGACATGGTGTTTGAACCTGACTTTTATCTGTAAGACAGAGACAGATGAAACCTGATCTAGCGTCTTTCACACATTCATGTATGAGTTATTTGGCTACAAGAGCTTGTTCCTTGTGTAGCAACCATCTTTAGTCTGTATGACTTGAGACTACATCCTGTAGTGGTTGGCACTGCTTTATTCATTGCTGCAGCTATGTAATTTTTTGTCAGCTGAGCCCTTGACCATGATTGCCATTAAATAAGCAGGAACAGATTACTCTATGCAACGGAAGAAGGCCTTCAGGGTTTGAAGAGGTAGGATTATTTTTTTTATATTTTTGCACAGGAAAGGGATGTTCAGCAGGATTTGTTTCCCAGTAACTCCCTGTCTTTATCTAGCCTGCACTCACCATTTTGGAAAGTCCCTAGAATGATACTGAGGAGACCTGCCATGCGCGGACATGTATAATAGCCTCCCAGTAGTGTCAACTAGGGTATGGTATAGTCAATGGGAGACTGCGGTTGAGCAGGAGATTTGGTTGACAACAGGCCTACAGTACTCCTAGACATCTTGCCTAGCCATGGACTAAGCATTTGATTTGTTTTTGTCATTACGCAAGGCACATAATGATTCTCTTTCTACTTGTCCTCTTTTCTTTATTCATTTGCTGTACCCATATGTCATCGGTCATCACAGTGTGAGACTGGGCGTTCTTTAGAGGCCTTTCTGAACAGTTCAGAAAGCTGAAATGTAGAAGAAAAAAGCTTCAAATGTTTTTCAGCCTGCAACTTTACTCTAATTTCCAGTGATTAATTCCTATTTTTGGAAGTGAACATGGAGGCTAAAATCCTCATTTGAGGGTATGGTAGGAGCCGAAGAGCCACATTTGGCACTCAGTCAGATCTCAAAGTTTTGCAGTCCAAGCAAATTTTGCAGCTGGGCAAGCCAAGTGCTCTGCAGAGGCTTAAGTGGGAATGTGTGATGAAGAGAGCCTATAGAGAAAGAGGTTACTAGGCAGAAGGGAAAAGAAAAAGGAATACATTAGTAACATTTCAGATTGTCCATGCAGAAGCTCAGTAAGGTGGAAGAAGAGAGGAGATTTTTCTATACTGTTCACCACTGTCATGGTCTAAAGGGTGCTCCAGGCCATATGAGGGAGCTCCCTTCATCTGCACCCAATATCCTTGTTCTAAGCACAGTTCCTCGTCATCCTTTCCCTTGTTACTGATGGGTGTAACGCTACAGAAACAGCTGCAGAGAAAGTGTTTGTCACTCACTTGGTGACAGGGTTGAACATGGAAGGTTCCCATACTTCTGCACCAAAACGGCTAAAGAAGTACTCCCCAGCTCCTCCTCCTTCAGCAGAAGCAGCAGGTAAGGAAGGTTGAGAAGGGACATACAGATGAAGAACTACTGAGAATTTGTGCATGTCTATGGCTTGATACACACCTGTTTTCTGGAGATGTGGCCATGTGCTTTGGCTCTTTGCTGTTTTAGTATGGGAGCACTTTTCATCGACCTTCCCTCTAAGGCTCCATTCATAAATCGCTTAAGGAGCGTGAATAAGCCATGGGGATGCTTTAATAAATGGTTTCTCACATAAAGTTTTATTCCCCAATAATAATTAGCTTATTAGTAAATCCCTAATGGCATTACTAAAGGAGGTCATTATCATTATCCGTGTTTTATATCTGCAGAAACCGAATCAGAGAAAGGGAAAGTCACCCACTAAGTAAGATTTGTGGATGCAAACTCCTGAGTCAAGGCAAATGCTTTATTCAGTAGGTCAGAGGATTAATAGGTACTTGAAATAAATGGTTAATCAGCTGGAGTAAACAGAATGTAATAGGACAGTCATATCTTCTTGGAAAATATTTAAAACCATCTAGAATAGTTACTTGTGTCTGTGATTGGTTGTCAACATTTAATAGCACTAACTGTTCATAGAGGCCATCTTAACATACACATAGCAAATTGCTGTAGTGTTCATCTTTAGGAATCTGCATAGTTTGTGTATCATCAGAATTTCTGCCGTGTCTCCCGAATTGTTAAAAAGAAACTGGCATGCCATTTGTTAATTTTTTCACTCAAAGATACCTTTTTTATTCAGCTTATTCCTGATCATTTTGAAAATCGTGCTAGTACACTCGATTGTTTTTTTTAACAGTCCATTACTGGCCATAGAAAAATCTGCTGCTGTCTCAATATATGGGACAACAAAATGCAAAGTGGAGTTAAATCAAAATAGATGTCACGAAGGCCACTGCAATGATTGCATCGTACAAGGCAATGTGCAAGTTTCTGACAGCAACCAGGGTGGATTTTCAATATATAAGGATTCCCCTTGAAATGAAAACCTATGCCACGCCCAGCTATATATGGGGGACCTAAATACTCCTGAAGGTGGAGGGAGAAGTTTTGACAGACAGTGCTTCATGTCAGCATTGTATGATGATGCTGAGACTGCAGCTCCTCCAGCTTGGCTCATGGCTCTGGGAATTTACAATATTTTAAATGCAGTACAGTAAAATTAGTGTAAAGCCAGTACATTATTGAGAAGCTCCTCAATTCTCTGTGTAATGAATGGTGTGGAAAATAGATGCTTAACCATGTGCTTTATGACATATAATGTGCTAAGCACTGGGTCCTCCGAGCCAACCAAGAGGCAAACCAAGAAAGGAGTGTGTGAGATTGTCATCTGGGCTTATCTGCCCTGGGACTCAGAGTCTGAAACCTCTCTTAAGCTAAGGTCATATATTTAGAGACTTAAAATACTTCTGCCCCCATTTTGCCTGCAGACCTAGTGGTCAGAGCACCCACTCAGGAGTTGGGATTCAAAGGTTTGCAGCCCTTCTCCACTTGAGGCGGTTTGACTCTGTGGCTTCTGCATTCCATGAAAAAGCCTTGAACACCAGGTTGCGATACAGTCTAAGAGAGCGATGGGGTGAGCAAAGATGTCCTCTCCTCATCACTAAGTCGCAGGATAGCCAGGGATTCATTGCTGCAATGGTGTCCTGGTTTCAGCTGGGACAGAGTTAATTTTCTTCTTACTAGCTGGTCTAGTGCTGTGTTTTGGACTCAGGATGAGAATAATGTTAATAACACAGTGATGTTTTAGTTGTTGCTGAGCAGTGCTTACACTAAGTCAAGGACTTTTCAGCTTCTCATACTGCCCTGCCGGTGAGGAGCTTGAGGGTGCACAAGAAGCTGGGAGGGGACACAGCCAGGACAGCTGACCCAAACTGGCCAAAGGGATATTCCATACCATATGGCATCATGCTCAGCATATAAAGCTGGGAGGAGTTGGCTGGGGGGTGGCAGCCACTGCTTGGGGGCTGGCTGGGCATCAGTCAGCGGTTGGTGAGCAAATGCATTGTGCAGCACTTGTTTTGTATATTCTTTTATCCTTATTATTATTTTCCCGTCCTTTTCTGTCCTGTTAAACTGTCTTTATCTCAACCCGCAAGTTTTACCTTTTTTCCGGTTCTCTCTCCTATCCCACTGGGGCAGAGTGAGCGAACGGCTGTGTGGTGTTCGGCTCTCTGCTGGGGTCAACCACAACAAATGGAAAGACAAGCGCAGAGAGGGCAACCTCTGTAGCAGCCTGCACCAAAGCTCCTGTCCAATTCCTGGAGCTCTGCTTGCTGCTCCTAGGGTTTTTTTCCTGCTTTATTCTTTCAGTCCGGGCTTTCTAATGAGGAATGTGTAAAGAGTTGTGGGAGCAGTGTAGATTCCTCAGGCTGTCCCTTGCCAGCTGAATATGCAGAAAAGCTCACGCACCATCCGTGTTGCTCAGGGGAGCTGGTTAAGGTAGGATTGTGTGTATGAAATGGGCATAGTTAATGCCTGTGAAGTAGTTTAAAACATATAAGGACAACTCAGACTTGAAGCCTCCTTCTCCAGAGTGCTGCAGAAACCTGCAAGACCCTCGAGGGGAATTTTCATCCCCCTTGGTGCAAAAACTGTCTGTAAATTGATCCCTCCAATTGAGGTTTTGCACGTGCGGATAGCTGACCACCCCCTGCAACACTGAACAAAGAAGTTCAAGGCAAATACCAGCGCTCGAAATGTGACATGAAGAGTTTGATGTGCTGGTAAGGAAGCCACGCATCCCCATAATTACTTAAAATTCCATGCCTGGCAACGAGGTGCAGGGGGTTAATTAGGCTCATAAGCTCGGGGAGCAGGGAGACCTTTGGGAGAATCTTGTAGACAAGCAGCAAAGCATGTGTCCTCATTTGAATTTTACTATTAGGTTTCCTGCAGAGATCTCAAAAGCATCCTCCGATCAGCACCTGAAACTTTGTTTAGGTTTCATGTTTGCAAACACAAGGCATCTCTATTAGATTCTGAAGCTGCTGCACATGCTTTAAACCATCAAAGTGGTGATTAGGACAAGCAAAGAGATCCCCCTGACTCCTTTCGTTTGTTAGGGCTAATGACTTTCCTGGCTCTTGTGGCAAACAATCTCCCATTCTTCCTTTAGAGCCTTGTGGTGCTGCTGGTTGGAGCTGAAATGGTTGAGACTGGTGCTGCTGAACACAAGGCTGTTCTTGTCTGAGGCTTTCTAATCTCCAAAAAGGTTCTAACAGGAGCCTGACCTGTGTCTCTGCAACCTTCAGCTCCTTCGGTTGCAGTGGGCTTTCGCACAAGTCCTTGGTGTTTCTCTCCCGTTCATAACTCAGTGTATTATTCCTCTCCTCTCCCACCAGTTTTCTTCCCAAGTCATGGCTACATTGCCAGTACAGCGCATTTCAGTCCTGCCGTGTTTTGGTTGGGGCAGGGGAGATTTCCCCAGACTACGCTGAGACTAAGGCGCAGCTAGTCTGTGGCTGTCAGCCTTCACACGGCCTTGCTGGAGAAGGAAAGGGAAAAGATAGGATCGGGCCATAATGTGAAAGCCAGCGCCAATCCATCTCCTGACCTTCCTCAGCCCTTTCTCCAGCTGATGCAAACCCACTGCTGCTCATGGGGGTCTTTCCACTGGCCGTTAGATCGACTGGTTTCACACCAGCAGCAGCTCTGGGGGAGCGCGGGAGAGAGGGGAGGGGGGTGGGTCATTGCTGTGTCCAGCTGCAGCACGTGTCGCAAAAGAAGTATAAGGAGAGTCTCACTTGAGCGCCCGAATCCCTCCTGCCCCAGATGTACGGTCTGCTTCTGCACAGGAACGAAATCCTTGCTTTCAAAGGGAGCGGATCCCGAGTGTCAAGGCAGGAGCGAATAATAACCTTTACATCCATCCAGGAAGAAATCATGCTTGGAATAACTCACTCTGAGGGTTACAGTGAGTTTCATTATTACAGCGGTACCTGTTTCTTGTGAGAACGACATCAAGAAATTCACCTTCTGCCTTTTGGGCACCGCTGTGATCCCAAGTAGCAACCTTCGCCATGGATTGCCTGCAGCCCCCACGGAGCAGAAACGTCATGCTCGCCGTGCAGTGCTGTATTTCCATTGTACGTGTGTAAGTGAAATCAAACCTGGGGGATTTCTTCCTAGTGCTCCAGACACGCAACGGCATCGCAGAATACAAATGCGAGAGCCGGGCTGACGCAGGCGCGAGGAGTTCAGCTCTCAGCCCCAGGGACTAGCAACAGGCGGGCAAACCTTGAAGGGCAGGACAGCTCGTTAACTCAGTGCTTTAAATAATAGCCGTGGTGGGTATGCTGGTGATGTGCGTCCTGTAGTGTGTGTTTTGTGTGTGTGTGGTTTGACAACAGGCGTGAAACAGCACTTGCTGCTTTGCTCCTCAGGCAGCAGCCCTGTGCAAAAGCCTCAAGGAGGGCATAGGAAATAGGTTATTTATTTTTTTCTTCTCCTTGGAGATTTTGGGCTGATTAAAAAGCTATTTTTGCTAGGAAAGCAACAGGAAAAAAAATCCAACCATACATGGCAGGGATAAAAGCATGCTTGACTCTTCCGATAAGTACAATAGCATTTAATATCTTTGCTGCTTGGCCCAATATTGTATCGCAGGCATCACCGGTGCTGTGCTTCCCAGCATGCCCTAGCATTCCTTCAAACAAGCGTTCGCTGTAGCAGAAAGTCCAAGAAAAGGCTTACTCCCTTGAGGATCAAGAAGAAAGCAACAGTGAAGAAAGGTACAGTAGCTATTAATATTAATGCTAAAGGAAGAGGGGGGAGAGAGGACATAGGAGCAGTGAAAAAACGACTACTTATGGCTTTGATGTGTTCATTTCCACAAGACCGATAGCAGCATGGAGAATACGGAAAGCAGATAAAGAGGAAAATGAGGAGGTGGAGGTGAGCAGAAGGCAGCTCAGAAAATTGCACAAGCTGTGGGGAGTTTTTTCGTCTAGACACTGGCACACAGCAAAGGGAGCGACTGCCATCTGCATCTCCTCCGAAAAAAGGAAGGGAGAAAAGGGACAGCGCTGAGACAAAAAAAGAAATCCACCTGTGTGCCTCTCGTTTTGGCTGTGGTATGGCTGATCCGCGCTGAATGCCTGCTGTGGGAGGGGAGAGAAAGCCAATGGAGGTATTGTTGTGTCTAAGGAGGCACAACATTAGGGAGCGTGTGAATCCTCATCCATGGTTCTGTCCTACTGACACAGTAGGAAGAGGAGGGAGGGAACTATTTTAGTCCTGTTGAGTCTGCTAAAGAGTAAAAATGGAAGTAATTAAAGGCCTATTCTAGTCTCACTTAAATCTCTGAGTCTTCAGGCCAGAGTTATTTTCGTTACATCTCTTTAATGGCATTGCATTGATGTTTAGACTGGGTTGGATTTTTTAATTTTTTTTTTTTTTTAACCTGAATTTAGGAAATGAGCCAGCACTTTCTGTGGCAATGCACTCACATTGCTGAAATTTTGCCTGCAAAAGGTTGTTTGGGTCCCAGGAGGAATTTTGCTAAATCTCAAGCAGCCCCAGCATGGCCCGTGTTTGGCAGCTGGGTTACTGCCTTACCTTGTGGAAAGGGCAGGCTTCAGTCCCAGCGTTAGCTGGTCCAAGCTAGACTGGAAATAAGAATAACTCCTGCATCTTAGGTAAGGTGATTGCTTGATAAATAACGACCATAGAGTGTTATTGTCCCCTACTTTTTCATTAAGAAAAACCAAACAACCAATCTTCAGTGGTTAAGAACAAGAACAAAATCCAGAGCAAGAACAGGAAAGGTTTCCTTTAACAGCAACAGTGTTTGCTGCCCATCTTGTGCTCGGTGAAGGCTGCTGTGGCTGTAAGCAGTGACAGGAACTGCCTTCTCTTGCTGCCGCGTTCATCCCCAATGAAACTTGTCTCATCTCAGCATCACTTTTAACCTTTCTGCTCTCAGGTGCCCCTGCGCAGCCACTGCAGGCTTACGTGGTCTCATGGGAGGTCTGATCTCAAGTCTCCCAAGCCTATAAGTGTGTCTGCGTCTCCTCAGTTGGCACCTGTCCAACACGGGACTTAGCCCACATCCGCATCCTCGCGTGGCCTCCCGATGGTGCAGGGTGTCATCAGGAAGAGATTGGGCTCTTCCCCAGCACAGATATCTGTTCTGTGCAGGCTGCCTGGATCTCACCACAGATCCTGCAGGGAAGTCGATATAAAGAGCAAAGAACTTGATGCTTGGTTTTTCCAAAAAAAGCAAAATCAATGTTCCTAGCCTCCTGCATTAGACCTCACATGACTTTTTAAGAACTACCGGTTCATATAAGAAAAGACACAAAGTCCTCTGTTGTCAAAGTCAAGGAGGACCCTCAAGCCAGTGTCCATTAGTTCTGAGTGGTCACAGAAAGCAGAGCACAGCAGGACCTTGGCATGGGAGGGCTGCCATGGGAAGGTCCCTCACCTCCCTTGCACGTGAGGGTAAGCATCACAGCCCAGCCAAAACTGGCAGCCTGCCCAAAACCTCTCAATCCTTCGTTCTGGAATAACTATTGAAGATAATTTCCCCTACAGATCAATTACCCCAAGGAGGGAAAGGATGCATTTAACCAGCCCCAGTGAGAGGTACTGACTCTCTTCCTGTGCTCACAGGGGGCACTGAAAATGCCCGTGGTAGTTGTGCCCTGGTAAGGGTACCGTATGCTCATTTAGCGATGGGGAAAAAGCATCTCCCTGTCTTCCCAGAAACAAGCAATAAAGATGGGAAAGGACTGAGACATTAGAGCAGTGGCTCAGGTCAACAGAGAAGGAACTGTTTGGGCACAGTGAGGCATAATGAGGGGGAGGATAATCTTCTGGTGTGTAGTGAGGGAAATCAGGTCAGGTACTTTGAACCTCAGCCTACGTATTTTCACCTCTAAGTGGTATTAACTGGTTATATTCATTTGCAGTGACTGAATGAATGCTACAGGTGTGTTTTAGACCTTAGACCATTCTTGTTACTCCACTCTGAATTTTCTACAATTCCTGTTTCTGTTCCTGAAAGCTGTTTTTCCAGCTGGACATGGGAAAACTGCTGAACTCCTCTGGCTCTGAGCAGAGCAAGAGAATTACAGGCAGTTCACCCCTTGATTCATCTCAGCAGGGGAGTGGATTATGTTACATCTCAACATCCCTACTGAACCTATTTTCTACAGTTTATGCAATTCCTGTAAACCCTCCAGGGGTACCAATCACTATCATGTAAGCTCATCAGACTTGGTTTCTTACCATTGCTACTCTGCGTGTCTCACACTTCAATAGGTGTGTTAGAATTAAATGACCTTGCTCTGTTCCCATCGCTGCAGTCTACCAACCCCATCTAATTCATCTTCATAAGCACTTGGCTGGCAAACAATGCCACCAAATTCCCATGGCTGGCCACGTTCAGGTTCTCTTTTCTCCCTGTGTGTTTGTTTGAGAGCACAGATGTGCGTGGTGAGCATGCGTTGTAGGTGGGACCTTTGCTGGGCCATGGATGCCCCCCAGGCCCCCAGTGGCAGCAGAAAGGCGAGCGAGGCTGCTCGCTGTCTCTCAGCAGTTGCTCGTTCCAGCGGATTAAGGCTGATTATTCCCTGTTTTGGCTCATGGAGTTACTGTCTGTTCTCCCAAGCATGGGTATTTACAGCAAGCTAAGTAAGAGTTTGAAGAAAGGGAGCAGCAGGGGCACTTCTACTCAGGGAACTGCTTGAGTCCATTTATTACTAATGAGCCGTTAGTGTCAGTTACCCACTGACTGGGCACGTGAAGTACCCCTGATGGGCTTGCTGCTTGCAAGGGTTTGCCCTTTCCATGGGACGAGACTCAGCAAGATGTTTAACCTAAAGCAGGTGGGTCATCATGTGCGTTTGTAGGCTGGGATGAATGATGAAGACACATGTTTAAATGTTTTCCTGAATCAGAGCTACGGCTACATTTGAGACCCTCTTTAAAATTCACCTCTGGCTCCGCTCAGCTGCATGGTTGATACAAAGTGGTCTATTTTTCAGTACTTTGCATTAAAAGCAACGCTTCTGTCCTGCCACCGAAAAAGTAAAACACAATACACACTCATCTCTTTTTTGTAAAAAGTCATTTTAGATCCCTGAATGTGCAAACGCCAGCACCTTGTTGCCATCAAAAACCAATTAACATAACTGATGAGTGACAGAAAATCAAAATACAGTCAGATCTAATAGCCCCAGAGTCAGGAATGTAAATTATACAGTCGCACATTTTTCTGTAAGATGACTCGGTTTGTTCTCTTTCCATTGTAATCATAAGTGAATTATGATCTTGAAAGGTTCTCTCTCTCCCAGATAACTGAAAAAAGCTAATTAAAAACAAAAGCCGCAGATGTAATCATTGCTTAATGCTGTAAGCATAACATGACCTAATGCTATTATGAGTTCTGAACAAATTTCAATTAGAACTCCAGCTGGTAAACAGATAAATGCGATAACGGCATTTTAATATTACATAATCACTTGTTAGTAAAAGTAATTGATAAGTATCAAAAATGGTTTTAGATTTAGATATGTTTTTC
Organism: Burhinus oedicnemus; assembly: GCA_008921705.1. NCBI lineage: Eukaryota > Metazoa > Chordata > Aves > Charadriiformes > Burhinidae > Burhinus > Burhinus oedicnemus. Next base: position 53,190 of record VFFE01006594.1, on the reverse strand, counting down.
AATACAATTAGAGGACTAAAAAACGTGTGAATTAGTAACATTTAAGAAGACCCTCCTCAGGCGTGTGTTCTGTTTTAAGTTAATAATTTTTATTTTTTTTATACAATCACTATCACTTTGTAGCTTGCTAGTGATTTCCACTGTTACCAGATCAGAAAAGTAATTCAAACATGTACTTTGTACTCTGCACTGGGAGGAATCACTTCTAGGTTACACTGGCCTTTTGTTGCTCAAAGTACTTTCTTATTTCCTGTCTCACTGAGCTTTAGGGAATGTGGAAAGTCATGGCCTGTGACGGGGAGTCAATGGGATTTCAGAACATGTAGAAAATCTGGGGGTGCTAAACCATAAGCTCTTTGCAGCAGGGTATGTATTGATGTAGTTTGAGAAGAGCATAACCACGAGTCTGACTGGAGGTCCACAGCCAGAGCGTTAGTGTGGCTTTGGAGGGCGAGGACCAGTTCCCTGCTCTGCCAAATTCCCAGTGAAAGACAAATGTGGGAGTATGGCACTAGTCTTTTTGCAGTGGTGCCCAGTGACAGGACAAGAGGTAATGGGCACAAACTTGAACATAGGAAGTTCCATCTGAACATGAGGAGGAACTTCTTGACTTTGAGGGTTGCAGAGCACTGGAACAGGCTGCCCAGAGAGGTGGTGGAGTCTCTGCCTCTGGAGACACTCAAAACCCACCTGGATGCCATCCTGTGCAACCTGCTCTAGGTGACCCTACTCTGGCAGAGGGGTTGGACTAGATGATGTCCAGAGGTCCCTTCCAACCCCTGTGATTCTGTGATTCTGTGATTCTGTGACTCTGTGAAATAAAATACTCAACTTACTCATGCCTCAGTTTCCCTCCAAAAAATGTACCTGGGTAGCGACTTGAAGTGGCTCACCGGGAGTGCACGGAGAAACCACAGCCAAAGTCCTGCCTTTTTCTTGAGATGCAAAGGAGAAAAGCAGCAGCTCTGGAAGGATGCTCTCTCCTGCTAGGCTGGCATCACACTTCTCTGCTGCAACCAGTGCTCAGTCCCAGCATTTGCTTTCAAGACAGGTGTGGAGTAGCTGCCTGGTAGGATGGTGACAGCTTATTCACCTAATCAGCATACAGTTCCTCTCTCTTGTGATTTAGAACACAGATAAAATAAATTCCATCACTGGAGGAGCATACTGCCCTGACAGCACCGAGGGAGGAAACCCACTCCAAAATTAAGACAGTGAGAGAAGGTGCGATTCCAGGCTCTCCCCGTTGTGCCATTAACCAGCCTTAACCTTGTCCTCACAGGACCATCTCTGATGGGGCGAGCACTCAGCATCCACCACTTGGCCTCTGTGCTTAGGGGACCAATCTGCTACTCTGATGAAGATGATGCGCACTATGTGGACACCTATATTTAATTTTACTTCATTTGCATGCAGCAGTCCTCCTGAGTTCAGAGTTATTTGATGGCCGAGACAACAGAAGCTGTCACTACCCTGAAATAAAATTCTTGCTGTCCCTCCGTGACATGATTTTTTTCCTTCCTCCTTCAATTATCCATTTAAAATATTTATTACATACCCTGTAGGGTTACTTTTACTCTCGAAAGAGCAAGGGTTAAGCTTCTGTTTTTTAAAGAAGAGAAAACATGTTGAAATAAATCACTTTTTTTTCAGCAGCAACAACAATAACACACACAAAAAAGAAAGGAATCCAATATGAAAACATAGTATTCTTAGTTAAAAGGGCAATCACTCTTGGGACTGAAAGCTCTCCTGACTAGCTGCCGTGGCTTCTCCATTATTTACACATATCACGGTAGCAACTAGAGGTTTGAAACAAAATACAAGATTGCATGTGCTAAGCCCTGTAAGACGCAGTAGGAGCTTGCTGTCTATGTAGGTGAGAGAACAATCCGGGAAGTGGAATGGCATTCTGTCCAAGTGAGATGCAGAGGTGTAGAGTGAGGAAGTGACTTGGTTACAGAGGAGGTGGCAGATGAAGTTTGTGGTGAGATCAGGACTGAAGTGATGCTCTCGGATCATTTGTATAGCTCTGAGTTCCTCCTTCCTCCTGGAGGTTTATGTGAACCTCCCAAGAGCTGGGTTGTCGCTCTGATCCCCATGTGTCACCTTGCCCCTCCTTATTATGGGGCACGTGGCATGGACCCGACAGTGGGATGCTGTTTTTTGAATTCAGATTTCTAAAATATAAGTGTTTACCTTTGAGGCAGATATCTGGGCTTCAGCTATGTTTACGGAGAACCAGTCAATACTGTCCACAATACCTAGGGCATGATTCATCTGACCTAAATATGAGTGTCTACTTTAGAATAAACTGACTGATGCCTTGCGGCTGTATTGACCAGATCTCCAGCGACTGTAACGGGAATGCAGCCAACAGACACAACTTAATTTAAAGAGATGAATAACACTCCATTCAAGTCTGTGCGCAGCGATGCCTTTGCAAAAGCTGTCTTCTCTTGACAAACACTGGTGTGTATGCCTGGTACACTTTAGCAGCTGGGCAACCATGGTGCTGAGATCCTAAGAGAATGCAGGGATCAGCATAGACTATAATAAAGTTAGTTAATGGGAGGGACTTATATTTTGCCAGAACCAACACACAAGTTGGCAAATTGGCAAAACAGCCTTCAGGCTGCTGCAGTCTGAGTGAGTCACAAGTTCGTCTTCTCTGTAGTATAGGTGTATTTTTTATTGTCTGCATCTGAAAATGGGCTTGGCTGTCTTTGAGCGTACCCTAGCGAAGCAGGCTGTCCAGACAACCAGAAGCAATTCAACACAGCTTGAGGGTGAATGGCAAATGGAGGATATTCATCGTTTTGACCATCTGGCCTGTCTGCGCCAAACTTGCCTGGCTTCAGGTCAAATAGGGTCCATCTCTGTTGAACATCCATATGACTCCAGTGTTTTGAAAGCCTGAAGGAAATGCTTGCAATGAGTCGTGATATTGCCCAGCGCTGCATAACACACAAATATTTCCCCTCAGTCAAAGAGAAGCAGCCAATGGCCTCAGCCACAAGAGCTGGATCTGGTCTTTGGTGCTTCCCAAGAGCACAGGACTGGGAATTGTCATTCATGGAGGTCTCAGGGAGCGAGGTAGCTCCAGCACAGTTGTCCCAGCAGTAATTTAAATAGGCTGCCACACTATTTCCTTCTCTTGCTTATCCTCATTTTATTTCTCTGGTGAAGCCTACTGAGGTTCATTCATGTGAATCATATCACACATTCCTGGAGGCAGGTCATTTCTTAAGCCCTCTTCTCGACTTCACTGTCCACACAAGATTTCACTGATAACTCTACATATCAGATATCGCATATCAGATAACATATAACCAAGAGTTCCTTCCTTCAGTAACTCTCTCTTTATCTAAGCCCTACTGCTTTGTTTACTGTCACCACCCCAACCTATTCGCTGTTTTCCTTTTCTCCTGTTCTCATTCCCTCTATCATGCTCCTTCTCCTCTCAGTGACAGCTTTTTTGTAAAATGTAGACCTGCTGTAGTTTTAATTTATCAAAAACCATTTTCAACCCTACACATGGTAAATCCAGTACTTACAATCAACCTTTGGAGATACCAGACCCTTCCTAACCCCTTCCTTCAGTTCCGCTGGCACTGCCCTAACCAAAGCAACTAATGATCTTTTCCCAACCAGCACTCCACTCTCAGCTGTCTTTGACACCATTGGCCATAACTTGTGTGACCCAGTGCTCTCATACTTTTGTCCCCATCTGTAACTCTTTCTTCTCCATGTTTCTCACTTTTTCTCCAAAGTGGTAATTCCGTTCTAGAAATGAAATATTTGTGTCCCTCTGCCTGCCCTATTCGCTTATCATAAAGGTACAGCAACAAATCTATTTTAATAGAATAGAATATGTACAATATATGTAAGAATATAAAATATATTATTGTATAGAATATATTATTGTATAGAGTATATAACTCAGCTTCAGCGGCTGTATTTGTCTTCACAAACATTGCTGTGCCTTGAATGTCTTCTAGAAATTATATTTTATTTTATTTTATGTGCTTCTTAGAACATTTTTGATGCTTCATAAACCCCCTGAGTACCTATGTAACCACTCAGTGACCATAAATCACAGGCAGAAAAACTTTGCACACTCCCTTATTCACTGAAGTCATCTTACTACAGATTAGCTTCCTTTGTTTGACGTTATTAGGGGTTTTTTTGCCTATCTTCATATTGGTTTCTGCAAACCCTAATTAACTGGACCTCCTTTAAACACTGTTTCTTTCCCAGGGTATTCACACAGCCCTAAAAACACCATATTAATTGATATTGTTGAAAAGCTAGCTTTTTGATGGTCAGCCATCCTTCCTCCAATTCATACTTCCAATCTTTCAACAAGGCTGATTTTATACTCTGGCAAATGGAATAGATATGTCAGTATCCCTGTCGTTAAATTGCTCTCACATCAACTGATTCATACATCAAATGTGGAGGTTGGCAATTATTACCATCCCCATCTTTATCAAGGAGGAAAGAAAGGGTATTATCCACAGAGCACTGGACATCTCCCTTAGGTTAGTCTCCCCAAGCTCTCTGTACAGAGAGAAGCTTCTCCAAAAGGCAACATTAGAAGAGCCTGCTGAGATGAGCCTACTGAGATGAGTCAGATAATTCAGCTGGCTAAATTAGACTCTTCAAATGAGTCAGTGGTAACACTCCTAATGGCTTCAGAGGATGTATATTCCAGCAATTAGCCAGAATGTGTAACTGTAGTTCTATATAATTAGCCATACAAATTGCAGCAATATACAATAGGTTGCTATGTCTTAAATAAGCAATGAATAAGTACAGTGTGACTGGAGCTCAAGGTTATTCTTGTCTTCATTTACCCCACTACAAGAAGCCTGCAGGGCTTTGATTTCCAAAGGGAGATGAAGTTTGTCTTCGTTAAGCCTATTATAACCAAATGATGATTCTTTGAGTCTGGCTCAGTATTCAACTTAGGCACCTCTTTTCTGTTTGCCTTATATATTCCTTCATTCTTGAATCTCTTCTGTGCCACCTCATTTCTATTATTTTCTAAAATCATACAAAGATATAATTTAAAGGGACCTCTAGAGGCCTAAGCAGGGTAGCATCAAAGTTAGATCACGTCTCTTGGGGCCTTTGTGTTGTCCTGCTTTGAATATCTCCAAGGAGGGAGACTGCCCAGCCTCTCTGGGTGTCTGTTGTAAAGTTTGACCACCCTCACTGTGAAGAATTTTTCCCTTACAGCTAATTGGTGTTTCTAATTTCCACTTGCTGTACCTTGTGTCTGCCACCTCTTAGTCTGGCTTCATCTCTTCGTTAAACTATCCTCAGGTGGTTGAAAACATTAACCTGATTCCCCTTAGCCTTCTTTTTTTGCAGCTAAACAAGGCCCAGTTCCTGGAGCTTCATCCTGTACATCATATGCTTTGGTCCCTAACCATTTCAGTGGGTCTCTGATGAATTTGCTTTATGTTGTTGATAGCTCTCTTGTACTGGGAAGCCCAAAACTGAACACAGTACTCCAGACATGTACTCTTCACGAGTGCAAAATAGAGTGGGAAATCAGCTTGCTCAAACTCTCAACCGTGTTCTTGCTAATGCAGCCCATTGTGCCACTGGCATTGGTCACTGTAGGCTGGTTGGCAGACTCATGTTCACCTCCTTGTCCATAAGCATCCCAGGTCCTTTTCTGCAGGTTTGATTCCTAGTCAGCCAGACCTCAGTCTGTACCGTTGCTTGAAATTATTCCGACCCAAGCGCAGGACTTTGTCTTTGTTTCCAGGAACAATTTCTAAACCTTAGTCTCAAGGTATATCTGAAATACACAGATTCTGAGACTGCAGGTCAGATCCTTCTGTAATGGCTGTTGGCAGGGTTCTGCTGAAGGAAGTGGAACAGACAACATTTATATAGTGAAAGATCTTGATCTTGCTTTCTTTTTAATCCTGACTATTTTTTCTGTGAATATCCTCCTTAACGGTATAAACATCCAATCTTCATTTCTGTTCTTACTGTGCTTTTAGCTTCAGTATTAACTTCTGGTAATGATTTAGTTTTGCCTCTTTTTTCATCTAAGTGAGAGGCTTGATTCATCTCGCTTCGTTCTTTAACAGGATCTTTATTTCCCTCTGCATGTTGTAAATACGCTGATAAATGTGTTAATTGAAATGACTGTCAGATGTACTGAAAATGAGTCATTTCAGGAGTCCTACCTTGAAAGTGTGTTCATAGTGAAGTCTAAAGCATGAAGCTCTGCAAGTTAGACTGTTTTTAACACTATAAAGAAACAGCAATGAATAATTTGCAACAAAGCACGCAAGCACACGTGCATATGGATGCACACACCAGTGCGCACACACGAGGAAATAGCTCTAGCTAGATTCATTATAATGGTGGACAGAGTGGTCAGTTTTGTCAGTCAACTGAAATCTAATCAATCTGTCTAATGCCTTTCACAATATCATTTCATTAGAGGCTCAGAATAATCATTCACTCATCTGCTCTTCAGCTGCTGGATTTGATTTGTGTTCTTGTATTGTGGGAACTAATGTGTATCCCATAAGATCTGGTCTTTTTGAACGTTTCCTGTTTATTGCTTATGTGCTAAGAATAGGTATTGCCTTTATTTTATAGGTATTAGAGGGTGAAATCCGGTGGGGGATTTCTACAGAGTACGGTATGTAAAATAGTTAAGTTCTTGTAGGGTTGAAATGGTTAGAATATTCACTGAGTTATCAACCATCTTCCCTTCATGAACCAAGTTAATTGACATCCTGCAGAAGCCATTAGGCATTTTTTATTACAACTCTTCAGGCTGTATTCCACCTTTCTTTAGACCTCAGTTTTCAATGAGCTTAAAGGTAATTTGAATGAAGAAGTGGCTAGCACGAAAATCTGCCTTCCACTTTCAACCGTCTGTGTCCATCTAGAGAGAACAGGGTAGAAAGGGAGGGCAGATGTACGCAGAGGTGGGGCAAGTTCCCACTGATCGGGAGGAAAGCATAAAAAGAGCAGACCAACGGAAGAAGCAGCCCCCAGTAAGGAACAAGGAAACCCTTGGGCCTGTGCGTCCAATATTCCTGTTATCAAATATTGGTTCCTGTCCTTTAATCAATTAACTTTTTTTTTCCCTAACACTTCTGAAATGTCATTCCAGAATCTTGTCCACCTTGATGATGATATTTACATTTCGCTCTATTTACATGCTACATTTATTCATATCCAGTTTGTATTTATTTGTTTTCATGTCATTAGCTGGCCTTATTCAGACAACACACTACAGCCACCTTGCTGAGACATCACGGTACCTCCATAAATGATGTGGGTGTTTCTCATGACTGACTGAAGCTCCCTCTCAACTGTGGGCCTATTCAGGATCCTCCACCCCCTGTGTCTCAGATCAGGGCAGTTGTCTGAGGAGCCGTAACTCAGGCTCATTGTGGATCAGTGGAACAAAACAATGTTTCTCCATTTGCATCAGGCCAAAAACTGCACCACGAACCCCACGTTGTCTGAGGGAACATGCCTGATGGAGAAGAAGGAGGAGGAAGCTTCTGCAGCTGCATTTTGCCTGTTGCCTGCTGGCTAGAATCCATGTGGCAGGAAGCAACTCTGGGACTAAGATCTTCATCTGCCTGAGAGAGGTGCTGCAGATCTTATTTTCTAGGGATGTTTTTCCACCTGCTGTGATCTATAATCGTGATGGGACTGTACTCTTCTCTGCTGAAGATGGGCCGCTGTGCAAAAAACAAATGCATGATCTGTGAAGCCAGAAGGATCCTGATTCCGCAGCCCATTTAATGGGGCTCTGGGAGAGGAGTGCTGGGTTCTGGGACCTATTTCCAGTGCTTGCATGTGTATTTCATGTAACAACTTTTTTGGGTGAAGAACACAAGCTGTTTCTGAAGCAAGCACTATTGCTGATTGCAAGGTTGTCGCACATCAGCTAAAGCAGGAAATGCTCCCTACCCGGTGTTCCCCAGGGCTTAGTATTGAGCCGGTTCTGTTTAATATCTTTATCAAAGACCTGGACGAGGGGATTGAGTGCACCCTCAGTAAGTTTGCAGATGACACCAAGTTAGGTGGGAGTGTCGACCTGCTTGAGGGTAGGATGACCCTATGGAAGGATCTGGACAGGGTGGATCGATGGGCTGAGGCCAATGCTATGAGGTTCAACATGGCCAAGTGCCGGGTCCTGCACTTGGGTCACAACAACCCCATGCAGCGCTACAGGCTTGGGGAAGAGTGGCTGGAAAGCTGCCCGACAGAAAAGGACCTGGCTGAATATGAGTCAGCAGTGTACCCAGGTGGCCAAGAAGGTCAACAGTATCCTGGCTTGTATCAGAAATAGTGTGGTGAGCAGGACTAGGGAAGTGATTGTCCCCCCGTACTCGGCACTGGTGGGGCTGCACCTTGAGTGCTGTGTTTAGTTTTGGGCCCCTCACTACAAGAAAGACATTGAAATTCTGGAGCATGTCCAGAGAAGGGCAACGAAGATGGTGAAGGGTCTAGAGAACAAGTCTTATGAGGAGCAGCTAAGGGAACTGGGGTTGTTTGGCCTGGAGAAGAGGAGGCTGAGGGGAGACCTTATGGCTCTCTACAACTACCTGAAAGGAGGTTGTAGCTAGGTGGGAGTCGGTCTCTTCTCCCATGTAACAAGCGATAGGATGAGAGGAAATGGCCTCAAGTTGTGCCAGGGGAGGTTTAGATTGGAAATTGGGAAAAATTTCTTCACCAAAAGGGTTGTCAAGCATTGGAACAGGCTGCCCAGGGAAGTGGTGGAATTGCCATCCCTGGAGGTATTTAAAAGATGTGGTGCTGGGGGACATGGTTTAGTGGTGGTTTTGGCAGTGTTATGTTGATGGTTGGACTCGATGATCTTAAAGGTCTCTTCCAACCTAGGCGATTCTATGATTCTATGATTCTAATTATCACAGGGTGGTTTCATCACTCCTGGAAGACACAGAGCACCATCTTTGCACGCCATCTTTGGTGGAAAAATGCCTAGGATTTGTGTTTCTATCTCATCAGTCAGTTGTGTGACCCCAGACTCTACTGCAGGAGGTGTATGCTGCCTCCTGTGCTCTCAGTTCTACTCAGTGCAATCGGATGTCTCCTGCTGGATTAGTCTTTCAGAGGTTTTTCATGGATCTCTGTTTGCTTCTGGATTGCACCTAAGCAGCTTAGTTCTCCACAATGAAATGGCAATGCCACAGCTACTGACAAGGACTGGTATCAGTGCCAGTGCTCAGCCTTAACACTGGCCGCAGACTGTCTCTTAGGTACTTTTTATTCCTCAGTGGTCTTTACTGTCTGGCAGACTTAGTAGGGACAGCGATACACCCTACAGTACTTTTTTCTCCTCCAGTTAGTCAGGCTCCCTTGGTAATGTTAGGGGTCCTTCTCTGTGCCCATCCCAGTTTGAACTCAGCATTCCTGAATGTGGTTAGCTAGACTTACACACTGCATCCCACACAAATTTCAGCAGATCCCCACATTAATACTTCACTATCTCTCCTGATATAACCAGTCATCTACTACAGTCTCTCCTGTCACTTAAATCTCAGGAGAAAAATGTGCTTGTATGAGCAGGTCACCCAAGTCATTTTAGATTATACAGCTAGATGGTAGCCAGCAGATCATAAAGTGTTTCACTAACCTTGGCAACACTGAACACCTCTTGAGTTATTTGTCTGATATGTTACTCACAAAAATACTTAAAACTGAGTTTCAGACTTTTGCTATTTACAGCACCCGGTTTTTCTTGCCTCAGCCATTTTCTCTGCATTGTAAGGGAATTCTCTCACTTCCATCCCTTTCAAGCTTCTCTGCAGTGGTGATACAAGTTGTCATTTTTTTTTGTACCTACAGAGCTTTCTTGTTTTATAAGGGTCCTTGGTGGTGCTTAGCAACTGGTGTCCAAAAAATTACTCAGTCACTTGTATCCTTGGTGTAAGGAGATACAGCATTACCTCTACTCCCATTTCAAGGTCATCTGATGATTTTAAGATGTGTAGATGCAAAATAATGGTACATACAAGACAAATGATTAAAATTCTGTAGCGAATGAATTCATATTACCCTAAGTATAAGCTAAGAATCTTATATTCACACTCATAAATGTAAATTTGGGGCATAGCAACCTGGAGCAAGGGGGGTAGCAATAACCCAGGTTATCAAACTCGTGCCATGCGAACTTTTGGTTATCAGACTGATACCACGTGGTTAGTAGTTCTTTGGACTTTATTCTTTGGTCCAAGTCCCTCTTACCTTTCAGTCAGTCTGCTGTATTGTATACAACAATGAGCATTTTTCAAATGATCTAGAATAGCCTGCAGCCAAACCAGCTGATATGATGTAATTTCATCTCAGGAAGAAAAGCAAGGGTATAAAACCTGCAAGGTAATCCCAGTTGCAACAAGCAATGGTGGCCTTTAAGATTCCTGCTTCAAACGAAGTCAATACTTGAGTTTTGCCTAAGATGAAATTTTGAAGTCAACACAACTACCTATACATTAAGCTGGAAACTAGCAAGTTATTTTTCCACTTACTCAAATGTTGATAGAAATTTTCCGTAGTACCATTTTGGTGCAGCTCCCAGCAAAATGAAACTAAATGGTAACAAGGGAAGTTTCCTTGTTAGGTCTTTTTTTTGTTTTTTTTTTCTTTCTTTCTTTTTTAGTTTCAGACTGTAATATTTATTCTTTAGTAGGTTTTGTCGATAAAATACAGCTGAATTTTTCAGAGAGCTCAACTCTCACTACTGAGTCCAGAGGCTCCAAATAAATCAACACATGGGCTTTTAAATTCTGCCTAAAAGGATTATAGTGGGAGCTAGTAAGGCATTGGGCACTTTTAGACATCTGAACCCTGCACAGGGGCTTAAAGACAGTTGAGCTCTTCTGAAAAATTTGTTCATACCTGAAGACTCTTGGAGGTCTGGCTTCTCCACTTTTTAATGGTTTCTTGTTCTTTATCCAAAGACAGGATCCTGTTACTGAGGCTGAGACCTGCAAACTCCTGAGAATCGATGTGAGAGGCTAAAACATGTTAAGTGATTGCTGCCAGAAGGCTAACTGCAGGAATGATTTATAAAATGCAATTCTTGTACAAAATCTATGATGCTGCTGAATTCCCTTGCTGGAGGAATAGCAAGGGTTATGTGGAACAGACTGAAATCTGGCAGGAAAGGAAGGGATTATGGCATGCGGTGAACGACAGCAGGGAGACAGCCATGTCAAAAGTTCACATGCAATATGTGATATCAATAATTTACAAGATACTTCCATTCCATTTTCTTTATCAACAAAGCTATCTACAAGACGTTTGGAGGGTTTGCCTAGTTCACTGGTTTTGCCACACCACAAAAGGATTAAATATCCTTACACATAACATGATGCTATTTCATGTACATGCATCTTTACCATATCTCCAATGCAATGCAGCAGGATATATTAGCCGTGTTCAGCTGTGCCAGGTATCATCCCCTGACACTGGCATATCTGTGACTGTCATCATCACTGTGATCTCTTCACACTTTGTGTTTTTTCATCTGCCCATCCTTATGCATCAAATGATAGGAGAGTAAACCCCTTTGGATATGTGTGTTTGTGAGTGTCTGCGTCAGAGATTGCTGCGGGGGATCCTTAGGAATGTAAAGAAGTTGCATTAATTGCCTAAGGCACTGGAGAAGCAGCCCAGTTTGATAAGTCTCCTAGAGACAGTTTTCAGTGAAAGGGCCCGGCATGCAGGTTTGCACTGCTTGATTCCCTGTGGCACAGAGGTACGCGGAAGAATACATTATATTTCCTCTCTTTCCTTCCAAGTACAGTGCTTGCATGGTACACAAGATGAGATATTGAAGGTCTAGGGGCAAGGCTCTCCCAAGACCGTCTCTCTGAAAACCTTATCAGTGCTCTTTTCTGGGTTGAATAACTGCAGAGCAGAAATTAGCATCTTGATACGAACTGGGAGGATAAAATGGTAAATCACCAACTGGACCTGTTGTGATGTGTTTAGATACATTCATTATGAAATAGAAACATGAAGGATAGTCTGATCCATTCTGATCTGTATAGACTGCCACAGTCTTGGCTGTTATAGGCAGTTGTGATTAGGAGGAGAAACTGGGGCTAGGGATCTTGAATGCAGTTCTCTGTATTTACCAGAATGTACTAAGCCTGTTATCGCTGAGCATGGGAGCAATCAGAGACGGTTTCCAGTCCCAACTCAGCATGCCCAGCCCAACCCCTATGTTCTCGCACCCTCTCTGCCCTCTTCCCATTCTAGTCAGCTTATTCTAGCTGACTTACTCAGCTTGTTCAGTTTTTCTTATTATATTTTTTGCTGTGCCCTCCTACACACACTCACACACAGAGACACACACCCACACACGTTTCCCATAATAATAGTCACTGAAACCTGTCTGCTTAGAGCAACGAAACTTTGTGTTGGGTGGATACATGTGCTTTACTCTCCTACCTTCATATCTGAAAAGAAGGAGAGTCATAATATCTGTTAAGCTCTAAAAGGTTCAATCTGACCTAAAGCGATTTTACCTGCAAATCTTAACAGGGAGCAAGAAGACAGGGAGGAAAACCTCCTTCTGCTCCCTCCTTCCTTCCCCTGCTTGTGCAGCTACCTTGCATAATAGGCAGCCATCCCTTCTTTAATGAATTATTTTCCCACTGCGATTACAGCCTGGGGGTCTGACCCCTGGGGAGTCCCAGGGAAGTGGCCACCTCTATGAGAAGCCCACAAGTGAGATAAATCGTGCACTTGTTCAGGTATTACAGGACCTGGAATTAGTTCCCAGGGCTGTTCCAAACCCTTCTTGTTACTCTGTTTAGATATGTCTGGTGTGGCTCTTCAAGGGCTCCTCAAAGGTAGAGGTACCTCTACCTGTGTACCTCTGAGGGTCTGGACCTCTGTCCACTTCTGAGTGGATTAAAAGGGGGCGATCGTGTTTTTCCCAGAGCCATTGCAACATGGTGGTGAGTAAAAACAGAGAGACATTGAAAGACTGTGGGGAGATGATCTCTGTGTTTGGAGGGAGCGGGCGGAGTAGATGAGCAGGGTTAAATAGCGAACACCAATTTCCCTGGAAAATAATATTCTGCCTGTGCGTACAGCCATATTATGGCATCTCTAATCCTGCCTTCTGCCACATGTATCATATCATTATCTGACCACTGGTTTCCTGTCAAAAGATGACCTTGGAAGAGTAAAAAGAAAGAGGAAATAACATGAAGAAAAACCAGGAAGAATTGCTGGCCAGCAAGATAAAAAATTACATATATAATAATCTCCTCCAGTCCCGACGATACGATCTGGGCAGTGATTTAGCCTGGCACCGCTTTGCTTGCTGCCATGGAGCCACTGTAGCTGAGACCACATGGGGCCTGGCCTTTTGCTCCCAGCATCTGCTGGTGTGACACAGACTGACAGGGAGGACAAAAAGAGCATTCAGGCAGACGTTCAACACCTTGCTCCGTTCTCACTGGCACAGAGGTCGTAGCGAATTCATGAGTTTGAGGAAAGTCAGGAGGAGTAGGATCCCTGGTGTCCATAGACCTGTTTATGACACTGAGCCTTGATTTCTGGTTAAGTTGATTTAACAGTAAGTCCAGAGTAACTGGGTGTAATTGAGACCTGGCCTTCTGTCTCTGAAACCAACCAGCACCATTTTTGCAGCAATTTGTTATCTCTAAGGAGTCACAGGAGCGAGCAGAGCATGTCAGCCCTGGGTGCACGCAGCCCGTGCCTCCGTCTCCAGCAGTGGCCCAGGGCAGATGCATAAGGAGAAATGTAAGACAAAGCAAATAATGTTTTATTCTTCCCCAGGACATCCTCCCAACTTCCATGTGACTTAAAGTATAAATACTGATATCGGTTTCATTATTCCATTTGCTTACCTCCCCAGGAAATTTCCAACTGAAGAGCATCTTTTTTGACAGTCAAGAGTTTAGGCTTAAACATGAGGCAGATCTGGCAGGCCTGTCCTCGCTGCTTGCTGACCGAAAACTCCCTGTAGCATTTGCCACTTTGCCATCATTGCTTTTTTAGCTTTTTCTTTTCTTACGCAGCACTAATTATTGTTTCACCAAACAAAAAACAGTCTCGGAGATTTCTATCCGGGTGGCTGCATTTCACGTTGAGAAAACTGACTCACATGGTGCCAAAGTAAGGATGAATTCCTCCGCTAGTGACTAATTATATTACCTAGTGCATATTACAAGCCAACCCTGCTAGAATAAACCTTGAACTATTCATAGTCATGCCCTCTAATGGGGTCCCTAGCTATTGTAGGCCTCCTGACCTAAGGAGGTCATTAATTAATGTCTACATTTCTGCATGTGTATAAATATGCATAAAATCTAGTCATTCTGAAATGAAAATCCAGTGTCTTTCACCAGCATATATTTGCACTTACTTAATGCTAGATAGAAAGATATACAGTACAGAGACCTTTTAAATATACAGATATACTGCAGTTTAAGTTTAATCCTTTACAGTTTGTCTAGGATTGAATTTTTTCCCCCATGTGCTTGATTCATTAATAGTTTTGCTACATATCATTGTAGGCATTGCTGATGGGAGTGTTTTGAGTACAGGAAGTTCATGTTGTTTTATGAAAACTAGTTTGCTGGAAACAATAGATACTATTCTTCAGCTTGGACTATCACCAATAATTATCTCCTGGCTGCTATGCAAATATGTCATGTCCTAATTTCTACACTTGTTCATTTAACACATAAGCTCATTACAGTTTAGGTGTTTATTTAAAGGCGCTGCAGATTTCTGAGAGCAAGCTGCTCAAAAGCTTTATAAATGAGAAGTTTGCTTCACTGGCAAATTCCACTTTCTACTGCAGACATGGTCTGCAATCCACAGTTATTTTTTCCTTAGTCTGTTCAGAAAGGACTCCGCAGCTGGGCACGAGGCCAGATTTTGATCCCAGTCTCTTCATTGGTTTCAACTGAATAACTTCAGATTTCAACTGGTTCTCTGGCAAACTGAGCCTGTCCTTTCACTCAAGTGTCAGCCCTGTGCTCAGCTGCTAAGAGAAAAAGCACGAGGAAATAACCCTTGTTTGCATTTGACACCTGACTTGTTACCTCGCTTCGCCAAGAAAACTGCAATCCAGAAGACTGGCACATGTCCCCTCTCTATTTCCAGTCACTGCTGAGGACACAGCCGTACTCAAACTCCATTGCACGATACCTGCGCTTTTAGAGGCGTGTGAAGTGTACCCCTCACAAGTTGCTTGCGGGTTCAGAGCACGCACGGAGGGTTGTGTAAGGATTGCAATGTCTTGGTACAACACCCAAGGGTTGACCCTAGTCAGTCACATGAAGTTAGCAGTGGTCCGTTTTGCAGATCGCCTTTCTGGCCAAGCCCTGCCTTCGTTCACAGTCATACAGCCCTAATGAGGTTTCATGCGTGCGACCAAAGCCAAAACTTGGGCTGCAGCAATGGTGCCTGCACTGCGGTTTTGAGCAAATCAGGATCAGTTTTTGAGAAAAGCTGATTGTAATTCTCCAGTTGGATCTTCTCAGTGTTTGGAGCAGGACCTTGCTGTGCATGCAAGGGGGCTTGCAAAGCTGTTTTGCACAACATGGTGTACAGCTGACAGCTTTTCTAACAAAGATGCAGTAAGGAAGAAAAAAAGCTGTTCACACATTCTTATGTCTTTTCTCCCTCTCATCCCCTCCTCCTCCTGGAAATTCCTAAACACAAGAGTCACGATAAGGGCAGCATCCCCTTTGCACTGCAGGGCTGTGCACTCAAGTGTATCCAACCATTTGTCTGAGCTGCTGAAACCGTAACAGGGACAGGAATGCGGGGGGAGGAAACTAGCCCAGAGGCTCCTCCAAAACCCCTCCTCCAGTCACTACCGCAAACCTGGCTTTTTGCTTATCCTGCACTCCCTTTCTGGATCAAAGAGTGAAGAAATGTCAGCCGGAGGCCCCAGAGCAAACTCAGTGGCTGGCTCCTTCCCAGTTCTTATCTTTCAGGAATGGCAAAGGTCTTGCACAGCAATTTCCTTGAATCAGTCTAAGCGCAGAGCTTGAGTTTTGGAAGGCTGCCTGATGAGAAACCCACTGTAGGTGTTGCTTTGGCTACCATAGCCAAAATGGGGTCAGTCTGTTATTTCCTACAGGTGATGTGCTTTCAGATTTCCAGAGTCAAGGTGGCAGACAAATGAGAACCAACTTGTGTTTTCAAGGGTTTGTGAGAATTGCCAGCCATAATAATCCTCAGATTCTTTAATTTCTCTGTGCTCTCCTAACCAGCTTGGAGAATACAGCCACGATCGTCCTTTCTTGCCACACTGCAGTCAGGCTTGTAAGGCCAGAACATCAGGCTGGGGGTGCCAATGGCAATGTCCCTCCTGGACACCACCACACCCTAGAGATGTCAGCTTTGGTCCACATTCATACAGGCAAACAGGGAACTGAAAGGTGCTTTCTTCCTGCACTGGTTTGGGGTGCAGCCCTTTTGTGAGCTGGGCAACACCACAAGTGCCTCAAGCTTATTCAGCACTTGTGGGCTCTAAATCCGAATTCAGAGGTTGTTGCTGTTCAGTTTCCACTGCTCAGCATGAAGCAGAACCGCCCCTCGATGCTTTTGGCTGCTCTAGGTGTACGGCCCTGCCCCAGAGTTTATCTACCTAAACGTTAAATATGGCAAAGGTACCAGCAGCCCAGGGAAAGTGATAGCCCATTATCAGCGATGCCAGAAGATGCTGAAGGGAACACACAATGCGGCTTCATTTGGTTTACAACAGCCCTTCTGGAAGCACAATGATCTATCGCAGAGTGACTATCTCTGCTCTTGAGTGGATCAGCACAAAGAAAGGTTAAGGCAGCACAGTTAGGTAATTGGCTGGTGTCACATAAATTGAAGCTTAGAAAGCTGGGAGAAGCAAAACAAAACCAGACCAGAACACACAGGAAGTAAATTCCTCTAAAGAATGCATGGAATAAATACTTACCCTTCTTGCAACCCTAATAAACCTAATCAAGATTAATTACTATGTCTTACTTTAAAAATTTTCCCTGCCAAATGTCCATTTTTTTCTGACAGATTCCCTCCTGGTATACTTACACAGCTGAGGCAGCCAGGTTTCAAAACCAAAAGGCTTTTTCTAACACAAAAATCCCAAACATAACCAAATAAAAAAAGATCCCATATTTTAGCTCCAAACATCTCTTTCCTGATTGATTTTGAGCCCCACTAAACACATTCATGTGAAGGAAAGCAAGTGCCAGTCTCTGTTTAATCCGTGGCAGCGAACCAGCTGAGCTGGTTCTCACTGTGGTCTCTGGACACCAAACTGGGCCTTTCCCGGGAGGATCTCCCAGCACTTCGGAGGTGTCAATGTGGTCAGTTTAACAGTAAACCCACAGATCAAAAAAATGATAAGGGTTTGATTCTTCCCCTGGAAGGAAGACTTCCTATGCTGGTAAATCCAGCTGGTAAGTGGGCTTCAGAGGAAAAAGCTTTCTGCACCCACCAGTGCCCAGTGGTCCCATCCTTGTCCAGTGCTGACACAAAAGTACATGTATGTGCATGTAGAATTAGTACAGATTGAGCAAAACAGAGGCAAATGAATGCTTAATAAAGAGCCTTTCTTGGGCAACTGGTATTAGAGGAGCTTTAAGAAACTCATAAATTCCTTATTTCCAGTCCTGTGATTAGCCCACTCCTCTATCTGTGCAACAGCCGCCTCCGATACGGAGAATTCAAGCTAACAGTAATATTAAAGAAAAACGTTGTGGGAAGTGAAGTCCTTTAATTGGTATAACAAATATATTCAGGAAAAATGATGCAAGGAGATTTTTTTCCCAGACAATGCTCAATTAGCCTGAGGAACTCATTATCATAAGATATAAACTTTAAAGGGTGTAATGAAATTCAGAAACAGATTGTTTGTACAGAAGACAGTAATATCCAGTATTAATGGCAAACAGTTGCTTTAGAAGGGATCAGACCTAATCTTCATGGAAGTCGTACATTTTTTCCCTAAATATTGACAGGTAGGAACCTTCCTTCTGGGCAAATCTCATGCTCCTTCCCTCTGAAGTTGATGGTGCTGGCTGCAGCTTTTGCTGGGATACTCAGTTAAGCAGACTGCAGGGACAGGGTTGCTCTCATCTAATTTTACCCTTGTAGTAACTGGTATCCAGTCTAAACTGGCATTCTGGGTGTCTTCTCAAGTCAGCGCACTGACACAAGTACCTCCAGACAATGACTCACCCAGCTTCTCCTAGATAACAGGTTGGGATGAACCATCCCTTGGTGCCCCCCATGTCTCTCCTGATAAGAGGGAAATTGGAGGTTGGAGACAATTCCAGATTACCACATCTACAGATGGGTGTCTCCACATGCATTAGATGTTGGAGGTCCCACTGCAGGCAGAGGAGATCTAGTCACTGATTCGCATCCCCAAGCAGAAAGGACCATGCAGGTAGTGACAGGATTGCCTTCCTCTTCATCTTGGGCCACCCATCAGTTTTGTAGGCACGCCAGGCGTAACTGAGAGGACATTTCTAGGAAAAGTAGACTTCTTCACAAAGGCTGGCCTCCTTTCACTGAGGTTGCCAAACAGCTTTCAGATGTTAGCCAAAAAGTAACGCACAGCTGGCGAGGCTGGGTTCTAGAGGCTGGTTAGAAACGGTGGCTTCAGAGCACCTGCAGACTGGCCCTGGCTCAGTGCCGATTTTATCAGCGGCACAGGAACGGTGGGCAGAGCAGCCTAACAACCAGCGACAGCCATGAAAGCTAGAAATCTGCATCGAAGGGCTTGCTCTCAGCTCTGGTTTTGAAAACTTTCTCCTCCTAACCCAGATACAAAGTCAAACTAGCAACAACTTGAAAGGATATCATCTATCAGAACTAATAAGCGCTAATCTAGCATGGAAGAGATAGCAACCAATTGAGTCGACAGGCAGAGAGAGGAACAAAGTCTGGCTACAGCACATTGAGAATCTATACAATTATAAAGCATAAATTATAAAAGAGCTCACTGCGGAATAAGGATACAGACACAGTAACAATTCTAATAAATATTTGAAACAATGCCTTGATTTGGTTAGTGTTATAAAATCTGACTACAACTCAAGTCCTTATACCTTCCCACAAAAATAAAAAATAAAAAAAATCTTTACCTGAATCTTCTGTTACTAATCAGAAAGGCTTCCTTCTAGACAATCAGTTTATTTAAGGCATTGGCAGACGGTTGGCTGCGTGCATGTGTCACAATTTTGAAACTGTCAGAGCTGCACTTATTCTTATTCACTAATCATACCCATGTACCTACAAGCTACATTTTTAAATGGTATGGATGAATAATCTCTTTGCTCTTGTAAAGGGTTTTTTATGGCTCTTCTAAGCTGTGCATCTATTTTCACTTGACTTTAAAGCAATCAATATGCTGGCACAAAGGCTTCGGGATAATTCATAGCAACAATCTGTAGCAACTTACAGACTGATTTGGTTCCTTTAAATTGTTCTGATGAAAAAATTACTAGAAGATTCCAAATGCCTAGAGTTACCAAAAAAAGAAGAAAGAAAAAGAAGAAAGAAAAGAAAAAGGAAAGAAAAAATTCTGTATGTTATAATATCCTCATGAGAGAAATTCTGTTCTCCTTAGTAAGGATGTAAGTCAAGTATGAACCTTTAGTTTTCATGGAGGCTTTCCAAATTTCCTCCAGGGCAGCAAGATGAGAATTTAGCCCCAGAATTAAACCCTGCTCAATGGCATGGATTTCAAAGATGTAGGGAAATGGGCACCAGCTCTTAGGTCAGTTGCTCTGCTCACAAAAAAAAAGCAGAGAGGGGCACAAATTCCTGCATTCAGCTTTTATTGGTGCTTCTTTGTACTGAGCCCTTGGGAAGCCACCTTGGCAAAGAGAAGCAGCTCCTGTCGGTGATGACCCTGAACGTGGAGGCTCTGCACAAACACTGGGAAGGGAGTCACAGCAGAGCACGCCCCAGCCTGCAGCTAGTGGGACACCTGGTACCTGGTATTTCTATATATGGGAGATTATCGCACTAAACCCACTGGCATCTGCCTCATAGATGAGGATTAAACAAGACACGTTGCTTTTGCTATTACCTCACCCATTGCAAGGCCTAAATTAGTCAGCTGATGGGTTTCGTGGACTAACGTGAGCTGCAAAGAAGCAAAACATTGCATCTGTGTTGGCTGGGTAACAATGGCTCTTTGTAGAGGCTCCGTTCTTGCCAACGTCTCCAGCAGTCACGACACAGCCATTTTGCAGCGTGCACCAGGAGAAGGAAGCAGGCGCGCTCCCAGGCTCTCTCAAGTTTTATTGGGGTTAGCAAGTACTGGGCAGCACAGGGGTCTCCCTTACACCGAGTGCGGTGAGGGATTCAAATCAGTCCTGCCAAAGACATGGCAACTGGTGTGAGGGAAAGGCCCTGTTACATCCGTAGTATATCAGAACTTTCTTAAGTGAACTCTCAGGCCGTGGCCAGACATTGCAAGAGGTCCATGCAGTGAGGAGAGCTGATTTTCCTTCTTCTGTATAAGCATGGAGACATCCACAGCTGCCTGATTCCCTCCCCTTCTGCATCTTCTCTGCTTGTCCTGGAGAAAAAGAGGTGGAGCCGAGAAGGGAGGATGTGGGTCAGAGATTCGGCATTTACACACCATCCTTCACCTTGAGCTACACTGACATTGTGCAGCAAAGGTAATTCTGGCCCTCTGGAGGTACATGGTAAAGTTTTCCTACAAATGTGCAAGCAAGAGGGGTTTTTTAAACACTGTGGAAGCTGAGGATTCTAGTGCAACTGGTCTTGAATTTCAGCAAATTCCTTATTGAACCATATGTTGAAGAGTACTGCCTGTCGTGTGATCTCAGAGAAAATTTGTGCTGCCAAACAGTGCCGTTCATTGTGCGCACGGTCTACACAATTTATCTGACACCATAATGATAGTTAGTAGCAGGCAATACAGCTTTGCTTTTGCTCGTTTGTGATTTTTATCTTTTATTACTGACATTGGCACACCTGAGAGAAGGCTCAGCTAGGCTGTACTCTGGAGGAAGATACCTGGCATTTGCTATGGGGATGGCAGCAAGGGGAAATGATGAGCAAAACAGAGGCGGTCTGTGCCTACTGGAGCTAATGAGCTGAGTGAAGACGAGCTGGTGATTCGCTGCATTCAGTGGGGGCAGTTTAGGACTGAGATAAGGTGCTGGTAGTCCCAGATTGATGTGTAAAACCATACAGGATATTAGTCTTCAGAAACAAAGAGACATAAATTGGAAGACGTAAAGTTTTGGAAGGGGGAACCAGCAAACCTTTTACTGAGGGCAAGATGGACTGCAGCAGAGTCCCCCTGGCAACGTCTGCAGGTGCTGAACTGTGGGGCTGAACGTTGGCTTAGCAAGAGACCAAGCTGGCTTCCTCCCCACATGGAGCAAGAAGGCAAGGAAAAATAAAGGTGCAGATGAAACCATGACCATCCCAGGGGCCTGGAAAGGGGATAGCAAGAAAGTGGTGTCCCACCTCTCTGGAAAGCAGAGGAGTTATTGCACAGTGAGAAGCTTTCCTGGGCAGTGATAACACCGGTGTGGGACATCTCACATCCATGCCGCTGATGTCTTGGTCTGTAAGTCTCTGAAACTGCATGGCTTGGTGTACAAAACCTGCCAGGAATGGTTCCTGGCTGGTGCTAACTGCTGAGCTACACCTGGGAATGGTTTGGAAAGGTGTTAGTTGCCCCAGATCTGAATCAGGCCAGGAGCCACTGTAACAATTTAACAGCACAGACAACTCCATGCCAGGAGGGGGATATTCCCTGTATTGTTTATTTTTCAAATAAAGTAATGATTCCTGAGGGTATCCTTAGTTTGATATAACCAGTCTCAAAGTGGACCCTGACTTCTGTACAGTTTCACTCTTACTATCTGTACGTTGTTGCTACTGCTCTTAAAAAAACCCCCAGACCCAACAACTAAAATGAATACAGAAGCGAAACACCCCCCTGTTGGATCATGGTAGTTAATAAAGCTGTGAAAGCAATTTATTCCTAAGAACACGCATTAGAAATATCATCTCTTTTTGGATTAGTCAGCTGTCCACTTACTGGTCATGATTTCTAGAAAAATCAATCTGTTAGTCACAGGCACCTGACAAATAATTTGCATACAATAAAGCTTAGCATGGGGGATTTGGCAGCCGGTTTGCACATACAGATCATTATTCACTGTATCGTGTGACCAGCCACTTCCAACATGTGATACAATTCCTTCTCTTTATTTACACAGAGAAACTATAAACAGGAGAAAACCAAATGGATGCATATCTATATATATACATATATGTTAGTAACAATGCTAAATAGCTAACTCTAATTTTACAACCGTTCGTTTTTGCAAATCCCCAGGTATCTTTGAAAAGACATCTGAATAATTAACAGCGATGACTCACAGCACATGGTCATGAGCATGGCCTTCTATTTATAGCAGTATTTCTAAATTCATCTTCTTCTTAATAAAAGCAGTAGCAGCTGCAAAAAAAAGTCACCACATTAGACATTCCTTTGGATAAACTCATACATGTAGTAACACTTTTCTTCATTGTTGCTGCTTTCCGTCCATGAGAAACTCATGGGAGGAAAAACGTAGTATCAAGACTCCAAATTTTTCAAAGTGAACACAAGTAGTTAGCCACTAATATGCTCATTGAAATTAATGAGTTGTGTGGCTAAATTCCCCACAAAGCTTTGAGACTAATCAAACAAGATGTTTTTAATCTATACACAACTGCATTACTAATTCTGATGGACCAGATGAGATTCTCCACACAGAGATTTTTGTTCCACATTCCCTCCTGTTTCTTCCACTTGTCTAACCTTTCCTTGCTCTGCCTCAGCATTCTGTTCATGTGCTAAGTAATGTGTTTTCTTATATCAGATACTGCGGTCTTGTATCACTTTATCTCAATTTTAGGGGCAATCAATTGAAGTTATAGAGAGATATAAGGCCTCTGTATCACCCCGCTATCAGATCCACTTTGCTGTTTATCAATTAAAGGTCAGACACAGGTTAGCAAGAAAAAACTCTCTGAAATTCTGGTCTGATAGCATTATTACAGCTTGTGCTTTGGCATGGGGTTAGCAATATGTCAGCTGTGTAGCACAGTGTATAGAAATGGAAGAGAAATGGCAGGTTTCGATGCTAAGAAGTAAACTCTGGAGCTAAACCAGACATAGATAAATAAGCATTTCCAGTGTTTTGGGGACAAATCTTTTGTTAAAAAGAGGGAATTCTGATATCGCTTCTTCCACTGTTTTTGCTGAAAGGGGCAGACAAAGATTTGTGTGGGAGATATTTAGCTGTGCCGGTGTTGTCAGGGCTCTGCTAGATGAAAGCATCTGGAACAGCCCCCATTGTTGAAAAATTTGCCACGGGGCTCATTTGCAAATCTCACTCGATCTACAAGCAGGCCAGGGCCATCTGTACAAAACACAGATGCCTCTGCTGCGGAGTATCAGCAGCCCTGGCCTCATCCCTGGCAGGGATGCTGCCACTGTGTTCTCCTGGCCAAAATTCCCTCAGAAGAGGGAACCCAGCCCATGAACAAGAAACGAGAGGTTGTGTCACTTTTTCCTCTTAAACTCCATGACATTGGTCACATTGGTGAACACAGGACTCAAGGCCACACCATTGCCCTAAGCCTCAAGCAGAGTCTTCGGGGCCAGTCCTGATGGTCATCCTTCACCTGGGACCTGCGACTGCCAACAGTGGCCAGGACAGGCTTCATGACAGCCCTTTAAAGCATCCCTGCCGGGACTGATCGTGACGAGCCCCCATCGCTCTTCTTCACACAGTCCTTCCTCAGCCTTCTCAAAACACCCTAAGAAGCGAGGGAGGCATGATTTACCCTTACGAGCGCTGTGTTAGTATGTCCCTGTCACGTTAAACACATCTCAGTGCTTTACAGCTCTGCCTTCAGAGATGTTAACAGCTATTTCTCCTGGTACTGTCACAGCGCTAACGAGGAGCCTGGCACGGGGTTGGACACTGCAGTTTCGAGGTGTATAAGCTGCTCTTAATTACCCACTGTGTACTGGTGTGTTGCAACTTTGGTACTCCAGGCTGTTGTTCATCCCTGATCTTCAGACAAATAAACCATCGGGTTCTTGTGGTTTATTGCAGATTCTCCTTTTCTGTAATGGATGTGACTGCAGCTTGGTGTGAGAAATGGCTCCTGTTTGTGCTCGGTGGCATCAGAGCCCTGCTAGGAGCTGGGGAGCAGCACTGGGACTGTGGGCAACAAAAGCAAATTCTTCCACACTGTGTCTCAGCCCATCCTGTTACCAGGTCAGACGCATGGAAACCCTGTCCCATGGCTCACTCTGTTAACTGCACCCATGGACACAAGCAGAGTACGAGTGGATTTCTTCACCAAAGGACTCAGGTTCAGACCTTAGGAAGCATCTCTGGTCATGGGTCATGTTGGGGAAAGCCAGCACCAGAAAATGCTGCCTGTGTCCCTCCCTTGTGCCCGACTGGGGGTCTGTGCTGTAACTGGCTTATTGAATAGACTGGTGTAAGAAAAACATTATTTTCTCAAAGTTGAGGTGACTGGAAACTCACTAAACCAGCATTGCTGCTGAATCCTCCTCCTTAGCACATAACTGCTGCCTCAGGTTGCCCAGTGTTTTTGCGAGCCGAGCGTGCAGTTGATTTGAGGAACAAAACCCAACACACTGTGGAGGTACTTCCAGCAGGGATAATAGGGGTAGCATTCACAGGCCCTGTGCTGTCTGCCGTGGGAGCTGGGGGAGGTATTTGCTGATGATACCTGTCTGGTTATGAGCACTTATTCACTAACCCTGAGCTCCTTCATGCGTGACTATGCATGATGTGATACGCTCAGGTGGGCCCTGTTTGGCAGATGTGTTGCCATGTAGTCACCGTGCTTAGCTTTTTGGAGGTAAGGAAGAGGATCTGGGATGCTTCTGTCACCAATGGATCTGAGCAGAGACTTTTCTTGTCTGCAGACCCAAAACATCACAGTCTTTCCCTAAAGAGGCTTGTGGCAGACTGCAGGAGGGTTACAAAGCCAGTAAGAAAACCTTTGAGGACCCAATTATGGCAAGTGATTGGCAGACAATAAAATGACTCTAAAGAAATTCCTCTTTTCCTGATGTAGCTGAAGAGGACTGGGTTCGTGGTGCTTAGTATCGGGTAAATACCTATAAAAGGGAGGAAAGGGAAAAAGAAGGATGCTCAGGGAAGAAGCGTCTGACAGGTAGGCTGGGGAGTGTTAGTGTGGGTAGTTTGCTGTATTAAAGGATGCCAGCAGTGTAAATCGGGATTTAGCTCTGCCAATCCAGGCAAAGATGATGCCTCACTGTTAGTTTGTTTTACATTTTTTATAGAAGCAAATCAGTAAACACAGCCATACGCATGGGGAAATCTTTTCTTCCAGATGAAAAAAGTCACAATGTACACAGCTGTACCTCAGCCCTGTCTGGTTCTTGATGCCTTTTATGTTAAGGACTGCTATCACTTTGAAAATAAGCACCTAGATTCCTAGCGTAATTCACTTTGGAAATAATAGAATGATATAATGGAGATCTATCAAAATTACTTGAAAAAGTCTAAAGTACTAAATGGAAAACATTATCCTTTCTTCAGGACTTTTGAACCACCCCTACAATTCTGCAGCAAGGAGATAATTTTCTATTAGATATTACAGATGAGGCTGTTAAGTTCCATCACATGTTACAGTAGCGGCATCTTAAAGTGAATTATTCCAAACTGTTCTCAGAATTATTCTTAAGGCAAAGGTTCCTGAAAAGAGAAGGACCTAGCATTTTATTTTTCCTCTTCTGAAATAGTTTTTTCTGCCTGCTGCCTTTAGTAGTTAATCACCTAAAAGCCTTTGCTAGAAACTTGTCTTATGCTATACCAGATCTGTTGATAGCACTTGGGACAGTTTTCAGAGGTGGCTGATGGGATGACTATCATGGCAAAGGTCCTGCTTTGCCTTTCATATAGGTACAAATGCGGATTAAATCTGTTGCACTGAATGACTTTGGTACACCAGTTTAAAACCAGGAGCTGACTGGAATACCATGAAGTCATCTCTACACTGATTCCCTAGCAGATACTGTGATTGACAGGTGTCTGTTCTGAATAAGGGCATTATTCCCCTTACTGCACTGGTAAGGATAGATAGGCAGGTATTGTATAGAACTAAATCTTGTCATTTATCAGCAAAATTGCTGGTCTTCAGGTGAAGGACTAACAGACCATGCTGAGATTTTTGAAGACAATTTCAAATATTTAGAACAGAGAATATGAGTATCTCAGTAAAGGACACTGAAAAAATACTCTCCATAAGGGACTAATTTTGAAAACACCACTTCAGAATTGCCCAGAATAAAATTCCTCCTCCCAAAAAGCCAAGGCTTGGCAGATATACCCCTGGAAAAAACACCTCCCAGTGCTCTCAGTATAAAAAAAGATCAGAGATGGAAAAGATTTATCAGGTCATCCAGCCCATCTTCCTGATAATAGAGCATTGTTTTCCTAAAATGTATTTTTTCTAGTGCTTTGACTAGTTTTTAGAAGACCTAAGTGATGGATGGTGTTTTTACCATTAACCTTGGGAAACGATTCCAGAGCCTAGCAAATCTGAGTGTCAGGCTTCTCCACACTAGTGCCGCTGCTTTGTCAGTAATTTCATAGGTTTATACTGGTTCCTTTTTCCCCAAAGCGTAGGCTCCTGCTGAGTTAAGAACAGGATTAGATATTGCAGATAGATCTTGACTATCCATCCTCATGCAGGTAGATTGCTTCTCCTGCAACCAGTCTCTTGGAAATCCTAGAGTATTTCTTCACCAAAGGGAGCAAGGGGAAATTCCAGTCTGACCCTGAACTGAAAATTATTGCCAAGATAGCAGAGTTGCAGACAACGACCTTGTCCATGATCCCAGTGCATTATAATGGGAAATAAAACTCGGGATAAAGCTTAACTTCCGCAGCCACAGTGGTGGACCACCTTGGCATTGCAAGGGACAGGGAACGCACATGCTGCAGGAGGTCACCTCTCAGCTGCCAAGGTGGAAATGTTTTACAACATGGCAATCGTAATATCTGACTGTCCTTTGCCTTTTTTCCATTGATTTAAGCATTTGCTTGTCTTTTAAGAGTACTCTTCATTCCAAGGGATTTGGATACTCTTTGTTAGAAGAGCCAGTCACCCATGGTCAAAAGAAATGGACTCAAAGTGGAAAGAGACAGAAAAGGACCCTGAAAACAGAGAGCTCAGCATGCTCCGCAGGCACCATGAAGACTGACGGGATATAGTTTCTGTCCACACGTGAAGTATGAAGGCAAGCATCAGGAAGAAGATAGGTGCTGTTCGGCCTTCAAGGCAACACTGTTGTGAAAACAATGGACAAAGGCTGGTTGTGATTAAATTCATGTTGGAAAATAGAAATATTCTCTTCACATGGGGGGAGGACAGAAAAAGTGGTTTTAAGAGGGAATTCAAATTCCCTCTCAAAGAGATTGCCCTATCTGTGAGAAATGGGAAGGAATGCCCTATCTAGCCAGTTAAGTTAGTTAAAGGACTGAAATTTCTAAGGTAGTTTCTGTTAGCATAACCCAAATGGAACAAAACAAAGATTCTCACTCCCCTCTTTCACTGTTTCACAGATCTACTCACATTAGTAAACACAAACTTCCATTTAATTAAATCCATTTGATGCAAAATTGTTTCCCTGTTGCTCAGAGGCCAGTACAACCCTTTTCACAGTACACAGGCTTCATTTAACATATCATTTGCAGCAAGGTTTGATTTTTGTGAAGTAAAACAGAGTTTCAAGTGGATTGTCACAATTAAAAAAAAAAAAAAAAGAAAGACGACACTCCTGCTGTGCTTACAACGTGCGCAGAAGACGTCAATGAAAATTTTAACTCCTGAAGAAAGCAAAAGAAATATTTTGGACCCACAAGCTCATTTTATATTAACAGTTTGCTTTATGGTCCTTGAGTTTCCCATTTGCCTTTGCTTTCGTAGCTTATAAGTAAGGTAACTTACTTATAAGTATGCATGGAGAGGAGTTCCCCGTGTTGTCTCTTATTATAATATTATCTGTGTCTGAGACTTGGGCTTGAGATGCATATTGAGAAAGATG
The DNA here is from genome assembly GCA_008921705.1 of Burhinus oedicnemus. Lineage (NCBI taxonomy): Eukaryota > Metazoa > Chordata > Aves > Charadriiformes > Burhinidae > Burhinus > Burhinus oedicnemus. The sequence continues at coordinate 24,998 of VFFE01006594.1, read as the reverse complement.
CCCCTGCACCGGGAAAGGACAGGCAGGGTCTTAACTCTCCCTGAGCCGGGGACCTGACTACCACAGGTCTGGGAACCATGCTTCCTCTTGCTCTCGTCACTTCAAGCATTGTTTATGGCATGTAAGAGAGTGACATGCATGGGCACACTGTAGTGGAAAAGCTATACTCTTCCACCAGAGGAGAAAGAAGCAGCTTATTTGAGCCTGCATCTATTGATAGCAGTGAAGTTGTGAGGAGAGAGTTGTGACTGAATTGTCTTCCCTCCACTTCAGATGGAGAGCCAAACCGAAATGGATTTTGCCTAGAGTGAATTTAACAAATGGAAAGGGGAGAGGGGGAAATATTGTGCTCAGTTAACACAGCTTAGTTGATTAAATGTAAATGTCTGTACTATTTGAGATACCCTTTGGTGTCTAAGGCATTCTCCTGGGGCTGATCAATATAATACAGGATATACAAGACACCTCTGTTTTTCAGAAGCCAGAGTTGGAAGCTGAGAGGAATACCCTAGGGCATCTCAGATGGCAAATAGCTATATTTAGGTAACCAAATCCCACCAACATTGTCCTAGTATGCATCATTCAAAGCACCAGTACAATAGCAAACGTGAGATGGGAGAGGTACATTACCACAGAAAGCCAAAGGGGAATGTAGCTGTGCCTTATGTTAGAGAAACCCCAAATGTTTCCAATTGATCTGACTCCAGTTCTCTCCTTATATATAATGTGGTTCAACATAGGTGGTCTGTACATCTTTAGAGATATGTAAAACTTGGCTGGACAAGGCCCTGAATAACCTGATCAAACATCAAAGGTAGCTTTGCTTTGAGCAGGGTGTATGGCCTCCTGAGGCCCCTTCCAGCCTAGGTTATTCTGTGATAACGTGATTCTTCCAATGACAGGAAGGAGGTGAAGGCGAGGAAGGTGTTGAAATGGGGATGATCTTTATCTTGGGGTAATGCTCGCTCTCTATCTGCCAGCCTATCTGACATTCGGATAGTAACCTCTGAAAGCTAATGCTGGATCTGCCTTTTTATTTAAAATCAATATCAGGTAGAAATTAGCGATAAAAATCAACTTTTCTGGCTGACATAATCTGTAAAAATGTTCATATAGACATGAAAATTTCAGCATAAGCTCTCTGACAAAGGTTTAGATAAAAGATAGGAAACAGAAGACAGGAATAAACAATCAGGTGTCATGGTAGAGGGACATGACCAGTGCAGATCTACAAGGAGATGTGCTGTGGTCCATTCTGCTCAACATATTTATCAATGATCTGGGAAAGAAGGGCAAACAAAGTTAAGATAATGGAGACAAAGTCTAACTCTGAAGAACTGCAAAAGGGATTGCCCTGGAAATAAAGTGGCAGATGAAATTCAGCGTGAATAATTAATACACGGGGGGTAAAAAAAGGTCCTGAGCTTTCTGTATGAAATGATGAGCTGATATGACTTTATCATTCAGGAACAAGATCTTGGGGTATAAGAGATAGTATCTTTGTAAAAATTGTCTCAGTGCTCAATGCACTTGGAAAAACAAATCTAATATTAAGAGTTTTTAGGAAAAGGGATAACGAACAGAGTAGACGAGTATGTGTCTATATAAAATACCACATCTTGGTGTACAGTTCTGCTCCCTGGGTCTCAAAGGGGATATAATAAGACTGGGAAAGGCTCAGAGAAAGGCAACAAGGATGATACAGGTATGGAACAACTTCTCTGTAAGGAACAATTAAGCAGATGAGGAGACCTCAGGGACTATTGAGGGGATATATGATAGAGGTCTATAAAACCATGAGTGGCCAGAAATAGGTACGTAGGTAATTATTATTCCCTGTCTCTTCCAAGTAAAGGATTAGTGGGCATTGAATGAAGCTAGCAAAAGACAAGTTCAAAGTATACAGAAAGACATGGCTCTTCAGGTGGTGCGTGGCTGAGCTGTGGAGCACCACACCACAGATTGCTGTGGGTGTCTCATGGACTCAAGAGCTGTCTAGCAGATTATGTGGATTCAGAGGGAAACAGGATGAGTTTATGGATGAGAAATCTATTGAGGGCTACTGAATATAAAGATGTGACTGCTGTCTCACAAAGATTCTGGTTTACTAGCTGTTGGCAGATAAAATGTTCAGGGAGGTAGCATTATATGTTTGCCTCCCATATTTAAACTTTTCCCTAAGAACCCTCTCGGCCACTTGTAAAGGCAGGAAACAGCTGAGGGTGATCTGGCCCAGTACAATGACTCCAGTTTTTTCATGTTCTGGTATTTCTGGAGTCCTATAAGGACAATGCTTAACAAAATGCTTTATGGAGATGTCCACAGTAAGGGTGCCTGTAGTAAAGATAGTAATTGGTTTTTTCTCACACACCAAATTTGCTTAAAGAGCAAAACATGCATATTTTGGGAAATCACTAGCAGAGTTTCCGAATTAGGCTCATCTATATTCAGTTACTATGCAAGCTAGAATAAAACTTGCAATCCAGCCCAGTACAGGACAGAGCACAGCTGCACTGCCTTAAGGGCAGGGCAAGAAACACGCTGACAATTAAACCTGACAGTCAGAATAGAGCACAGCATGTTTTCTAGGTAGAGTCATTGTCACTTATTACTTAAATAAAAAAGGAGAGCACTTTCTATAGTAAAGGAGTAGTTAACTGTAGGGCAGCTCTGTTTTCTGACACATGTAGTCATTACTAATTTGTCAAATTGGAAAACACAGACTATCTTATGCAAGTAATCTTAAAATCTGCCCTTTTTATCACCATATACCTTTTTTTTTTTTAGGATAGTTTGTGATAGGTATAAGATAGTTGAGATCTATCACAGCAAAGCCTGTCTCTGCTTGTGAGAGCAGATGTGCTCTCCTGTGTCTGACCTAATCTGTACTGCCCCTCCTGAGGGGACCCCAGAGGCTTCCTGCATGGACGAAAACTGGCTTTGAGTGTTACTGTGCTTTTTGAGCTTTACAGACAAGACAAATTTCTCTCTAGATAGAAAGCTCTTTTCTTGGTATGGTTTCCTCAACTGAAAATGTCTGCAAGCCTTGTGGCCAAGTATGCCTACCAATGAAGATAAATCATCAGCTGATGAATACTCAGTAAGGCTACTCTGAACCCAACTTAGAGACAGCAAAAGCCAGGCATAGGGATGGAAGCTGTTTGGCGAAGGTACTTCACATATTTAAGTTTCCTCTTGGTGTATTGTAGATTGGCCTTGAGCTTTTGAGCTTCTCCATGGAAGAAGAGCTTTTCTCTGTGCAAGAAGATCCCAGGACACTCTCACTGGAGGCTTTAAACAACGGTTAAGACAATCTTGTGAGCTTCTTTAATCCTGCTCTGGGACATGTGCACTAGGCTACGTGAGTCTATGAGGTCTCTTCCAGGCCTATGTTGTGCAGTTCAAGGATTTTCCAGATCAACTCATTCAATGTGTATTTTAAAATGAAATTTGACATACAACTGCTTCTATGTCTCTTCAACACTGACTATACACTTATGGATTCCTTCTTTCAAATCATTTCAGTTCTATGTTCTTTCAATTAAAATGTTATAAAACATTTATAGCTTCTTGCTGCAAAGCACTGAGGACGTTTACATTATAAAAGACCTTATCCATACTGAGTTTGTGGTGCTCACTGCTTGCAGTCTTGCCTGCAGTTCTGTATATTTGCCAGCTGTTTGCAACACAGTCCTTGGATTTCATTGAATGTTCCCATATGCATGTCTTCTGAGTTTGAGCTGTTTGTTAACGAGCCGATGTAGAGACTAGAGATGATCTGTATTCCTAAATACAATGAGGTGATGAACAGTTCGGTAACAAAGGATTTTAAACAAAGGCACGGGGCACAGTCCGGTGCTTGTTTTACCACAGCATTTCCATATGGCCATGTGAGTTCACATCTTAGTTCCCAATGGGGCAGTTCATGTTCTCCTGCCTCAGAGGGATTTCATGGGGATGGGCACGTCAGGACCAGGGGGCTGGCTCTGGTGAAACCGGGATCAGATGAGGACTGTGGGCAGCTGATCAGTGCATGAGTAAGGAATAATGCAAAAAACTGGCCACTATGGTATCTGTTGTATTCCCAGACTCTCTATAACGCTTGCCTGTGTACTTTTTCAAATCAGTTGGGTCCAGGTCCAGGTCCTCAGAAATATTTAGGCAATGAATTGATGGGAACTTAGACAAGCTAGATTTTGGGTCCCAGTTTTGAAACCTTAACACCTAAACGACCATTCACCAGAGATAAATAACAGCAGAGATCCTTTCCCATAGAAAAGCAAATCTATGACCATTTTGGGATCCCACTCTGACACAGACTCAGCATGAGCTTCAGCCAAGAGGCCTCTATAAAGCTCCATTTGCACATAACAAGGTTCTGTGAAGCTGCAGCTACAAACACTGGTTCTCTTGAAAGTGCTTTTGTTACTTCTAGCTGTCATTTTCCTGCCAAACCCACACCCTGAACTATCCCATCTAATTATACTCACTGGCCATCTTTCCCCTTTTTATTGGCAATATTTTTCTTGTTAATTGTGCATGCTTGGTTTTAAAGAATGGTGTCTGCCTTTCCTTATGTGTCTCTGCAAGGAATATTTCTGCATCCTGGGTAGTTTCTTTGACATGTTTATGCCTTGCTGGTTACTGTAAAAAATGCAAGACATATTATGTACTGCTGAAAACCAGGCTGGCACTTTGCAGTTGTAACGTTGTGCCTTATTGTATAGTTAAAATAAATGTACCTGATATCAGCTTTATTACTCCTATTAGACGGTCTAATGGCTTGATGTGCAGGAGTTCTTCCAGCAGGATGTTAAAGGGAAAGCACTGACTGCTCAGCTCAGCCCCCGTACTCAGTAGCACCCAGGGAGCGATGAGGGACCCTGCAGAGCAACACATAATGCTCAGCTGGGGCTGCGTTAGGGCTCCGAAGTCAAGCTCTTGCCTCTGGATACTACATTTAACATGTGATAGTGTCAAAAAAGAAGTTAGCACAATAGAAAAAAGAGAGAAGGTCCACAGATGCTGTTTGTAGTTGCTGTCCATTCCTACTTTTCATTAAAAATATTACATCTTGGATGCTGTAAAGGCTCCCCTCTGAGTGACGCTATAGCAGTCACACAGGACAAGTTTATTCGACACTGCTGAAACTTTGTTCAATAAATATGCCTGTGTGGTTTGAAGCATGCTACAATACATTCCTGACTGACAGTTGTATAAAGGAATGAACATGGCAATCCAGAGCTCAGTACAGTTTGGGGTCTCACGGGCTTCTGCCACTCACTTATCCTGACAGTGCCTGGATGGGAGTATCTACGGCTGAGCAAGCCACCCTGGGGCTGGTCCACAGACTCGGTGGTGTTTAGGAGGCAGTTCACCTCTGTGCATGCCTACGTTCTCTGTTTGGTTAGATGAATCACATCAAAATATCTGTTGACTGTACTGACTAAATCTCCATTGACCATCCACGGACCAGATCAGACACTTGTATCACAGACACCAAATGTAAGGCCAGGTGAGTCCCACACAACATGTGGGCTTTGATTTACGTATATTCACTAAAGATTCACTTTGATGCAGCTGTCCTTGACTATCTTTGACTCTAATTTTAATTAAAGTGAAGTGAATACACTGGAAACACCTCTATAGGGTCAGAGGAGCCCTGCTCTGTGTGTATCTGGTGGAAAGTAAGTGGTATGGAGGTCTGTTGTTATCAGTGCTGAGGAATATACTCAGGGAGGGTGAGAGAGGGTGTTGCGTTAACTGTTCAGCCCAAGAAGATCTCAAAGAGGTTGCAGTCAGAGCAGGCTGATATGGATGCACCTCAAAATTTCTCCTAAGCAGAACTAGTGGCTTACCACTACTTATTACAGAGATGCTGGAGTTTTAAGGAAAATGCTCAGGGCCACGTGACAACATAAAGCACATGGGGGTTCAAGTGGGCATTTTTAGTTGATGTATTTCTTCCTGCTCTTGCTGCGTCTAGAGGTGAGAGAAGAGCTCCTGTTGCTATGTGAAAAGCCCCATGAATGCTCATGCACATGCCCACATCTGCACTCCCACATCTGGGATACTTCCTATGGCAGAAGGAAAGAGGGAGCTGCCATGTTAGTCCAGAGAAAGGTCTGACTGATAATCAGTAATTTATATTTCTAACTAAAATCTCTGGAGATCCCCAGCAAAGAGACCCCAGCATTGAAAACAAAATATTAGCTTTGACCATATTGAGCAGTATTTCTGAGCCTAGGTTCTGCCAAACGTTTTTATAAAGAACTAGTTTTGTTAATTCTACCACCTTACCCAGGTTTTAATTGGATGCTGTGCTCAATTGAGCTGTTTTAGCCACTGTAACTCACTGGTCCAGGAGAGCTCAGCTCGGATGCCACGTTTGATCTGCAGTGAAATTGTTCTTTTTGCTCAATTTCCCAGCTGGGTTGCCTCTGGCACAAAGGGTCAAGTGATTTGAGCAAATTGTCCTTGGCTCATTCAGGATCAAAGCACAGGTTTTGCCTGGTTCCACTTCTTTCCTCCACCCACACTGTTAAGGGATCACTGAACCTTCGGTATCCAGCCCCTGATAAGCGCAATAGGCAGTGATAACTGAAAGCAGCAAAATACACCCCAACAGATTTCCTTTGGGCAGATACCAGCAGATCAACTGAGGGCCAAGAAAAGATTAGAGGGAGAGACGGGGATGCTTCTTCCATGGTGCCAGGGGAAGATGTAGAAGGAAAGGACATGCCAGTTGGTGCTATGCAGGTAAGGAACTCTGAGCTCTCTGCTTTGTTTTACACTCTCTTAACTTGTGTTTGTGAAGGATACTAAGCAGAGGAATGGGTGTCTCATCTGAGCTTAACTTGTCTCACTCTGTAATTCCAGGTAAGACATTGTTCTTCTGTCATTTGCAGAAAAGCCAAGAGAAAATCTCTGTGTGTCTGAAGTAATCATTGTCAGTAAGGCATTATGGGACTGTCAGGAGAGGATTTGTTGCAGGTAGTACCCCTATTTATTTTATTAGACTGTGCAGTACAAACGTTGGAAGAACTTGATGTTCTGAACATTGCAGTGCTCACATTACGCCCAGAGAAGGGTCAAGTGTAGAACACGGAGATGACTGAGTATCTTTAGGAAGACGATCAAACACCTCATACCTTCTAAGTACAGATAGTGCTTCTAGTTGAACTTAATGTCAAAACTCTAGAAAGGCTGGCAGTTTTCAGAAAATTAGGAAGAGAAAATTTAGGTGCAGGTATGACTGGTCTCATTTCTGTCTTATTCTACTTTATAAATTTCATTTTCTGTCTAAGCTTAGGGACTGAGGGACAACTGAGCTGTTTTGCAGCATCCAGCTTCGAGAAGCCTTGATAGACCTGAATCAGGCACCTATTACTGTTTTAAAAGTGATATCTCCTTTCCAACCATACCAATAACCCACTTGATTCAGTTGCTGTGGATTTTTGGGAAATACAGGTCTAAGCTTTCTTCTTTGCTTTTTCAGATTAGAACATTAACCACAGATTCTAAAGATATTTCCAAAATATTTTCCTGGTTATTTAGATAATTTAAGCAAGAAGCAATTTAAACAGAGAAGACTCCTCAAAATGCTGTATTAGCCATGTTCAACATCTGTTCTGGGCAGCAGAAGATCATCTATTTGGACTTCTGTGAGGCCTTTGGCACGGTCCCCCACAACATCCTTCTCTCTAAATTGGAGAGATGTGGATTTGATGGGTGGACTCTTCGGTAGATGAGGAATTGGCTGGATGGTTGCATCCAAAGGGTAGTGGTAAATGGGTCAATGTCCAGATGGAGGTCAGTGACAAGTGATGTTCCTCAGGGGTCCATAATGGGACCAGTACTGTTCAATATCTTCATCAATGACATAGACAATGGAACTGAGTGCACCCTCAGTAAGTCTGTGGAGGACACCAAGATGAGTGGTGTGGTTGACACACCTGAGGGATGGGGTGCCATCCAGAGGAACCTGGCCAGGCTTGAGCAGTGGGCCCATGTGAACCTCATGAGGTTCAACAAGGCCAAGTGCAGGGTCCTGCACCTGAGTCGGGGCAACCGCCAGTATCAATATAGGCTGGGGGATGAAGGGATTGAGAGCAGCCCTGTGGAGGACTTGGATGTGTTGGTTGATGAAAAGCTCAACATGACCAGGCAATGTGTGCTCGCAGCCCAGAAAGCCACATGTATCCTGGCCTGCATCCAAAGAAGCGTGGCCAGCAGGTCAAGGGAGGTGATTCTGCCCCTCTACTCCACTCTGGTGAGACCCCACCTGGAGTACTGTGTCCAGCTCTGGAGTCCTCAGCACAGGAAAGACATGGACCTGTTGGAGGGGGTCCAGAGGAGGGCTACAAAGATGATCAGAGGGATGGAACACGTCTGCTATGAGGACAGGCTGAGACAGTTGGGGTTATTCAGCCTGGAGAAGAGAAGGCTCCAGGGAGACGTTATTGCAGCCTTTCAGTATTCAAAGGGGTCTTATAAGAAATATGGGGACAAACATTTTAGCAGGGCCTGTTGCAATAGGACAAGGGATAATGGTTTTAAACTAAAAGAGGGTAGATTTAGACTAGATAGAAGGAAGAAATTTTTTACACCGAGAGTGGTGAAACACTGGCACAGATTACCCAGAGAGGTAGTAGATGTCCCACCCCTGGCAACATTCAAAGTCAGGTTGGACAGGGCTCTGAGCAACCTGATCTAGTGAAAGATGTCCTGCTCATTGCAGGGGGGGTTGGACTAGATGACCTTTAAAAGTCCTTTCCAACCCAAACTATTCTACGATTTTATGACTCTATGATTCTAAGATTTTGATTCAAGAACTGATCCAAAGCAAACAGAGAAGATCCCAGACCTCAGTAAAAGCTCTAATTCATCAGTTCCAGCTGCAGGGCAGAAAGTCCTGCATGTCAGCCTTCCAGAGAGGCCTGATTCAGTGTTTTCTGAAAACACTAGTGGAGCTGGCCCTAAAGTCAGGACAGTCAGAGGAAGTAGACATCCATCCTTTGTATTGTGAGGACTTGAGTGGATCCACAAATGTTCAGCAGCAAAAAAAAAGCAGGTATCTGGGGAATGTCAGTTTCTCCTGGGTAAGCAGCAGTTGCATGGGGACTTCAAGTATCTAATAAGTATTTGAAATAGGCGGATGTGGATTAATATCTTCTCCATTTCCAAAGATTTTAAGAAGGCATGTTGAGACTTGCCTACACCAAAAGAGGGTTGTGATACCAAACACAGTACACTTCCAAAGCACAGAAGGATTTTCCATTCATAAGGTAAAATGCTATTAGAGAGGCCTGTCTGAGCTATCAGAGCCTGTGTGCATTTGGTCTAGAAAATATCCATAAGTACAATATTTCATGACGTTTCTTATATTTCCTGTATGTAGTCACTCCCTTTGCAAAAAGAGCCCTCTTTCTGTGGTGGTGTGTATTTCTCAATCCTTGACAAAACATAAAGGTAGAGAGGCCCATTACAATGCGAGGAAAAAGATCATTAAAATAGTTTTGACTGAAAGTTCAGGGTGAGTTTGCAGTGAAAGTTTGTGAGTGAAAAATGATGCACTTCTCATTAAGTCCAAACCAGTTCTCCTGTCCCCGTTGATGATCTGCCCTTGTTTCAAACCAATTAAACTGGAGCTAATATCTCTGTTGGTTTGAGACATGCTGTCTTTGTTACATATAGCTCCTTTTGTGCACAAAATCTTAATGGATTTTTTTGTAACCTACATCCATATTGGGGAACAATCATCTTTGTACAAACACAGAAGATCTGGTTCCTGAATGAGACAACTTTGAACTTGATTCAGGGCCTAATGAGGGAAAACTGAAAGGCTCTCATTGACTCCACTGCGTATTAGATCACGCTGTCACTGTCTACATTCAGTCAAGGACATATAGTAGCTAATTTAAGGCCTATATTGTGAACGGGCTGGAAAGCACAATGACAGTGCAGTACACATTCTTTTTAGTGCCTGCCTTTGGTGAAGGGTGGCTGAAAACCTTTACGGAGGAAGACTTTTCGGAAGAAATTTGGAAGAATGAGCATTCAGCATTGCCTGACTCTAAAGGAGTTCTCAGGAGTACTTTTTTTTCTGGGAAGCGGATAGATTATGGAAGGATTATTTTTTTAAAAAAACAGGTTGGGAGATGAATCAGTTGGACGAATAAATTAAATTCTCCAAATACTGCTGCATTTGGATGTACCTGCTGAGAGATACATCTGTTAGGCAAACTCTACGATATTTTTTACTGGAAAGCCACGCAACCCATAAGCAAAGCAGTTAAGCAGTGAGTATAAATCTGAGGTAAAGTGGGCTTAGAGGGCTCACTACAAGCATCCTTGTAAATGTGCTGTGCTGTAAATTTCCAACTCCAAGCATTCAGTTCCTGGGAGTCAGACCTGAACGTTGAACTCATGGTGATACATCACCACCATGTGGTCATTGCCAGGAAAAGAAACTGCCATGGAATAGTTGTGAGCAACTTGAGCTAATGTTTCAAAACTTGGGAGATGTTATTGTGGTAACAGAAGATCTTACAGCACTTGGCCACCAACACTGCTATAACGTAATAGACGTGTCTCTGAACACCGACATAGAAAATCTGTGCCTTGTTCAAGCTCTTGTTCCAGGTCTGAAATAAAGCCAGGCACAGAAGGCAAGAGTCATGCACCATCAAATGAAGCAGTACTTCGGCATTTTAACCTGTGTGGGTGTGCCTGTTGTAGATTCTGATATGGCTGAGATATGACACATACTGAAAGTGGTGTAAAGAGATTGTCCCTATTGCTGGGAATAGCATGGGGTACTTTTCTCAAGGCAAAAATTATGTTCTTTGGAAAACAGTCTTTAGTACATGCTTTAGAGGAAATTACTGCACAGTATAGCAAAGGATGACACTGCTTTGTTCTGGCTTTCCTGTAGAGTTTCTAATTCATTTTGAGGCTTTTTTTTTGTGGAAGGGAGGTTCCAGTGGGGTATCTAGAAGAGTTCAGGCATGTTTCCCCTTTCATTAGGACTGGGTGCAAAGCAGCACCTTAAAACATCCTTTTCTGAAACAGCATTGGGATCACTACGCAGAAGGCTGAGCACTCTCTTTCTTTTTGTTTGCATAATGGGAGGGATGTCATTCCTTGTTCTGCTTTTGCCACACTATTGGTTTTATCCCTATTCAGCTCTGTAGAACTTCACAGAAGGGAAACAGTCTTTATAGTAACTTTCTGTAGCATTCCCTTCTGCCTGTTCTCTCGTGATTAGTAATTGCAGAGGGACCAAACTCCTCCGGTCTTCAAGGGACTGCTCTGGTCGGGCTTTAGTTGTCCGTGTGAAGTGAAGGCTGTTGGCTCGTTGTTGTATTCTTCACCTTCTTCTTCCCACAAACCCAACCTCTTCTTTGCCGGGAGTTATAATGAACGCCCCCTGAATATCAGTCTTGGTAAAATATTTTGGTAAGGCACTTGTACGTGACAGATCCAGATGTGGCTGCAAAGCAAACGCAGCTGTTGCTGTATTTCAGACTATGTGTTGATAGGAGCCTCTAAGCAGAGACCCTGAAGGAAAAGCACTCTGACGTGCTACTACGCAGTAGAGCCATGCAGGGATTTTTACCTCCCAAAACACTAATCACTTGTGCAGGTGTAGAACAGCAAGGAGGAGATAAGGAACCATGCTCCAAGAATATATTCAACTACACCAAGAAATGCTTCTGTCTAAATTATTTATCTGGTCTTTTAATAGCTCATTGCTCCAGAATGTATTTTCCTCTCATCTTTATCAGCCTAATCCTGGGAGGTGCCAAAGCACTTGGTTTTCACATGCCTGAGGGTGTGGAGCCATAATTAAGCTTTTCTCTGCTCTAATAGCTTAAGATCTCTTTCTCTCTGCAGCAGTGATACAATGAAATAAAAGCACCTAGCTATGGACAGAAAGCTCTTTGAAGGGCACTATCACCTTACTCGTGTTTTCCTCCAAGTGACTCTCTTAGGAGGGCTGTGACACCAAGAACTTCACTGTGACTTCTCTCTCCAACTCTCTGAATTGTAATTTGTGGTGCCTGCAGATACAAGGTATTCATTTGGGATGTAAATTACATGGAATAGGAACTAGAGCACTGCTTTTGTGTATGGTCCCTCCACAGCCTTCGTTTGGGTAAGAGGTGAAGCATAAATCCCATGGAAGTATACCAAGACTCAGACTATCTAAAATTAATCTCTTTTCTGGGATACTTTCCAGCCTGTACATTGAATTTTTGGGAAGTTATGGATCTGATGAACCTACTGTGTGGTAATTGGCTTTCACAGTAGTTGTGACATTTAGGAGCAGGGTGTTTGGGTCAGAGGTACCAAACAGGGACAATATCCTCCACAACAGGCACTCTGGAAAAAAATGGGGAAGAAGGAGAGGGTATTGGGCAAAAAATCAGACATGAAGTCCTGGTGCATTAGTCTGGTATAAAAATGCTAGAGTGGGCATAGAGGCATCTTCACCCCTGGCACCCTTTGTGATGCTACAGGGATCCTGCATTCATATCAGTTGTCAGGGTTTTAAGAGAGTGTTAAGTGAGGCAAGGTAGTAAGGAACCATAAATGCTATTCAAAGCCTGAAGAATGATGCTTTTCTTGACAGATTTGACAAGCTCTATTTACTTAGTTTATCCAAAAGGAGAATGAGAGTCCTGGCAGAGCATCCTTCTAAAGGGTTCAGTCAGGGGAACACATTAACTGATGCAGAGGCAAGAGGATGGGAGCCATGTTGCACTCCACAGAGCTTTCTCTCCATGGCTCTGCACATGTACTACATAGTACCACAGCAAGAGACATGGTTAGAGTGTGCAATCAACTCTCGGGGGAGGAAACCACCAGTTTTAGAAGTGTTATTTGTAGAAAAAGGCATAGTAAGAACTCATAGTTGAGTGCAATAACAAGATGAATTCAAATGATAATTAGACATGTACTTTTACTAATGAAGGAGATTTGCCACTGGAATGAGCTGGAGAGAACAGTAAATCTGCCAAATCTTGATACCCTTAAATCCAAACTGATTATCTTCCTGGGAGACAGACAGAAGCTGAAGAGAAGTCACTAGAAAAAATTTGAACACAACTGGGAAGAAAAAGCAATATTTGGATGCCAGATGAGAAAAAATGACATCTCTTAGCTTTAAAATGTATTAATACTTGAGTATCCTAGGAAAGAGCTTCAACATAGAGCATTTTGAGCAATGCCAAGCTTTCATATTGTTGGTAACTGTCAAAATAAACACCACATGTGCATCTACTTTTCCTCTGTCTCAGGGTTTTCAGGGAGAGTTAAATATCTGATTAAGCCACAGGGAAGACCTGCCTTCATTACTGCTTCAGCCACAGGTCAGTCTCTTACATGCTCTTTTTCTCACATTTAGCAGTACGAAGGCAGACAATGTTGGAAGATCTGCAGAACTGTAGGTCTCTAAATCAAATTTCTGAATACCTTTCCTTTTCCTTGCCTCCATGAACAAGTCCTCTTGTCCTCCTCCCAGCTTCCAGCCATGGGTGATAGTAAATCCCTGAAATCAAGATCTATCATGCTTCTGTAGAGCTTCATGGATCCATCCTTCAGGCATAGATCCAGCTCATCTTTAACCCAAAAAATTCTGTGGCAATTAATTTCAACATTTAATGGGGGGTGAGGGGTGTGTGAGAGAAAGGATCACTTTCTGTTTTCAAACCTGTGGCTTAAAAGCATTTGGTGCCCTTAGTTCTTGTGCTATGAAAACCAGCAGATAGTCTCTCTCCACATCTTCCATGACTCTCTGCATCTTTGACTATTTAATTGTTTCTTGTGTGGAAACTAGTCTATGCTGTTGATCCTCTCCGTCATGCCTCTCTGCATGCTTTCTGGTTCTACTGTCTGTGGTTGTGCTGTCATTACCAGAGACACAAACACCAAAGACTTTGAACATAATGTCATAATGACGTTTTGTTTAATCTGCTCTTTCTTCAGTGATTCAATTTACCTTTTCCAGAATCACTGCATGAACAATCACTTTTCTGAGTGGTAAAATCTGGTTTAGAGGCTATCACTGTGTCTAGATAGAGTTGTGGGGGTTTTTATTTATGTTCATTGCTTTGGATTTATCTAAGCTGAATTGCATCTGTTATGTTATCACCCAGCCACTTAGCATCTTATGATTCTTCCACAGCACTTCCAGGGCTTATTAATTTTAACACACCACCATGTGAACAAAAGGCATCCTGTCTGCAGTTAGCTTCTGTTCAACTAGGGCACAGAAGGTCCACAGAATCTTGCAGCTACCTGCATTGCTCCATGTGCGTGTACCTTATAAAAGCTCTCAGTATACCCTGATGTTTAGAGAACTGTTGGAGATAACACCATCAGCTTCGGGTGGGAGAGCAGCAGAAGAAGGAAAAGCCTAAATTTACATAAATAGTTCTATTTCTCTCTGATTTTTCATTTTCCCCAGGCAATCTGGCCTGATCAGTGGGCAGCTGATGTGCAACTTTGTGGTTAACGCCCATGATCTGACTCCAGAAAGTGAATGGTTGAGTGATTACAGGGAACTCAGACTGCTCACTGTACTGCACTAAATTCTGATTCTTTAAGAAATAGACTCTGTAGCTCATCACATTCATCACCACAAGAGGTACGCACAGGTTCTGCACTGTCCAGTGCTTATTTGATGACCACAGATGAAACATGCATGTTCCCACCATGTTCCCACCTGAGCAGACTTTTCTGGCAGCATGGGGTGCAGCTCAGACAGGGCAAACAGACATCATTCCTGGCGTGACAGTGCTGACAGGGTAGTCGTGTCCTCACAGAGTGCATAAAGTGTAGTAGGAGCTCAATGATTTGAATTCATGAGACGCTTCAGCCTCAGCAAAGCCCAGATGATAAATGGAAATATAAATAAGCCAGTGGGAGAGAGATCCTATCAGTCAAGCGAGCCAACTAAACTAATGCCGGAAAATAGGACTATGGCAGTCGAATTGAGTTTGTTGCAATGAGGGTGACCCGTTTTGGGGTTAAAGTGTGCTCGTCGGGACATTTTGGTAAAAGCCATCCTTGCCGTTAGAGGGCACCAAATAACTTCAAAATCTGCCTTCGCTTCCTTGAGTCTAGGATTTGTGTCCGACACGCAGAGCCTAAGCCTTGCACTATACAACCACAACTCAAACGATTTTGCAGTCATAGTTGTTGTGTCTCAGTGTCCCCCACTAGATTGCTACCGTTTTGGCCCCAAATCCCACCAGCGTAGCTGGCAAGTTTTCATAACTGTCAGATTTCAGAATGGAAGACATGCAGCCGCCTGCCTGCCAGGGGGAACACAGGGAAAATCTTATTCCCATACATTTCTTCCCCTGTCAGGCATATAGCCTTTGGGGATGGAAACTACACTGTGCAAACAGCAATAAACTTGTGAGGTTTGAAGGGCATGACAGGGAATGTCATCTATTGAAAGATAAATAAGCTGAAAAATATGGGAGCGGATGGAGTACAGCTGTTAGGACACTGTCTTACTGCTGTTATCCTTAGAGTTACCCTTCTCAGCTACTACTCCCATTTGCTGCTATTTGTCTGTGTTTTACTTTGGTAACCTTACTCTTGGGCATGTGTCGTGGTTTGGGCCAGACAGAGAGAAAAGAGACTTAGGAGTTTAGAAGGAACTAAACTACTTTAATGAGATATTAACAATAAAATAAAAAGAAAATAATGAAATATATACAAAACTGTATCAAGCTCCCAGGATGACAATCACGTCACCAGCAGGCACTGGAGAAGTCCCAAACTGGACTCAGGGACAGGTGGGAACTGGATTCCAGGTTGGGATTCAGAATTGGGATCAAAGGCAAATGAACAGACAGAGTCCTCCTCAGACACCAGCCATTGAAGAAAGAGCGTTGACCCCTTGATCCCTCAGCTTTTATACTGAGCATGAGGCAGATGGGATGGAATACCCTGTTGGTCAGTTTTGGGTCACCTGTCCTGTCCACTCCTCCCCGCAGGTGTGACCCCTCTATGCTTTTCCGCTTCCCACCCTCCAATGGGGCAAGTTGGCTGCCCTTGGGTGTTATAGCAATAAGGATAAGCAAGAGCCTCTCTGCATCCCGTTCCTTGACATCAGTTATACACATAGGTCTTATCACTCTGAGAATGAAATATTTTCTGCACAATGTGCTGTTAATTCCAGTAATTAGAAGAGGCCTAGCTAAAAAGCAAAGTTACTGAACAAAATTGGTCCTGTTTTACCTCAAACCAGGACAGTGTGTTTTCTGTTTCTATTGTTTTGCTCTCCTTACACCTGTTAGTTTCTTCCTGAATAAAAATCAGCTTCAGTTGGAGTGGAGCTGCTGAGGGACTACCAAAGGAAGGGGTAAGCTGTGCAGAGATGTCCCCTGTGAAAACTTTTCCATGTGGGCCATGGCTGAGGATCTTGAGCTAAGGTTCAGTCAAAGCCTTGGCTTAGGATTAGGGTTAGGACAGAGACAAAGCCTAGAGCTGCAAGTAGGGTTGGACTGAATAGGATGCTTAGTTTGTTAAGCATTTTCTGGCAAGTGATGCATAGGCTCCTGTTTATATCTGATTTAAAAAAATGGATGCTTCAGTCTTTAGGGAAAGTGGAACAAGGATAAGCAATTAGTTACACTGCTGGGAACCTGGAGTACCTCTGCTAAAATTAAATGAGTTCCTGTGGCTGTGATTTACTCTATTTCACAGCCTTTTAATTCTGTTGAGTTTGGCAGGGTTATGCCAGATCTATACCAGGGTGAAAGGTATTTTGACTCTGCGCTAAGAGCAAAATCTAGTGCAGCTAAGCATAAGGAGATCAGTGTGTTTTATTATGGAACTGAGTTGTACAACCTCTAAATTATGTCACCTGGTGTGGATGTTCTCTGTAAGTTCTTAAATATTTGAATAAAGAGATATTTCTGAAATATTTCTGGCTGGCTGTGAGGATCAAAGTGTGATGTTGACATTAGTATTCTTTGAAGGGGGGAACTCATGACAGTGTTTGGGAGCTTTTTCCCTTGCTTGCCTTCCTGTGGGTATGTGAGATAAAGCAGTGCCAGCTTCTTTAAAGAGGGAAAAGAAGAAAGAGAACCAGCAGTTGCATGAGCATCTCGGAGAAACTCCAAAGAATTTAGGTTAATCCCAGCTGAAATTTACTACTGAAAATTATCTCTTTGGGGAAGGTCAAGCTTTCTTCTTAAAGCTGCAACCAACAATGTGTCAAGCAGGAGAGAGAAAAGTACGGGGTACAATGGTGTTGGGACTGAGTTAATTGTACCCAGTGCAAGGAATGGAAATTTACATTTTTGCATTTAGTAACAAGAATCCAAATTACAAGCTTTACCCTTGAGTATAACAAAAGATTTATCTAGAAAGTGTCCTTCCTTTTGTGTTTTAATTTTAGGTGTCTACAGTGCATAATGTGTCTGGGTGAGGTGTCTAAGCTCCCCTGAAAATCGGTGGAGATCTAGTCAATAAAGTCAATTGCACTTAGGATGTGATTCACTGGACCAGATGTGAAAGTGTATTTTACTACAAAAACATACCCTAAATTACACTGAGTAACTCACCACTGACTAAAAGCTGCTTAGGCAACAAAAATAAATGTAGATGCTTATGCTGTAAACACTCACATGTAGTCTGATGAAGCTGCTTATTTGGAAAAAATGCCAAACCATCAATGCCAGAAAATGTTTTCAGTATTTCTTATTTATCAGTTTTACAACACAGTGTAAATAGTAGTGTCAAAAACATTTCTGAGGAAGATCATTACTAAGGATACTGTGGCTGGAGTTTGGATAGTTCAAAAAATGTAGTTTAATTCAGGTGTTTGGACAGCATTCAAGTCAAAGCCAGACTCTCAAAGGACAGGGTCCTACTTGCATGGGTCTAGTAAGCTCTGAGATCTGAGTAGTAACAAGAGCTGTAATGTTCTTTGTAACTGAAAGATTGTGTTGGTCTGGTTTTTTTTTAAAAAAAGAGACCTCTTGAGCAAAGAGTCTGAATTGGTAGGTCTTGGCTTTGAGTCTGACATCTTCATTCTCTTCCCTCCCTACACACTGTCAAAAAATTATGTGTCTCCAACAGATCAACACTGCTGAAAGCTAGGTTAATTCAACTGCCTAAACATCTTCCAAGGCCCAGAGTAGCCATCTAACCAATTCCATGTATTATACCAAATGCCTTTCAAGACTAAGAAGCTGGAATTGAAGCGCTGGCATATGAGGAGTCGAGCACTGTGACTTCAAACTCTTAGTCCACTAAATTATGATGTTATACCTAGCAAAAAAACCAGCACAATGCTGGTTAACTTCTAATAGCATTGCAAGAGGGAACAGCAACCTGGCTGCATGGTCCTTGTGCTCATAAAAAGAGTTATTTTCTAGGTAGAGCTTGTCTTTTCTCAAGGGTAGACAAAGTTCTACAAGCAGTCACTTGCCCAACTTGTTAGGCAGGCTAAGTTCTCTGTTTTGCTGCGTTTTTAACCTTCTGACTTTTCCAATACTTTTCTCTACCCACGCAGATACTGGCAATGGACATGACACTTGGTTTCAGACAGGAAGATGATATCTATCAGTTAGTATCTTGAAGCATTCCTTCTGAAGAAAATAAGATGAACTCTTTTCCTGTATTTCAGGTTTACTTATTCCTGGGAGGTTGATGGCTGTGTTTTTTCTGATTGTGTGGATTCCACTTCAAGAAAAAAATATGCTAAATATAAAAAAGCAGAACTGGACAGTCTTGTAATGTCCCATCCCACATCTTGTAAATCCTGTAAGCTAAGGAGGAGGTATCCGTTGTCTTGTTCATGTACAGATGCAAATAAAATATCCTTTGACTGACTGACGTCAATGGATTGGCTCACTTTAGTGCTAGAAATCTCAGAATATGGCCTCTGGAGTTTATTTCCACACAAACGACTTTGGTGATAAGATAGAACAAGGTTTAAGCTGTGGATGGTAGAAAGTGGAGGCCAGTTCAAGGAGCTGTTCTAAAAATGTAGGCTCAAAACCAGCTTCTAAAATTTGAGAGAACATAATGGGGCATACTGGGACTTATTTTCCAGAAATGCTGAGTACCTGCAACTTTTATTTGCGCTCTAGAAATTAGTGTCTTTAACTGTGTAACCAAAATCAAGCACTGTGTAAAAAAATGGCTGAAAACCTCTCCTTCTCACCACTTCACCATCCTAAAACTTATATACCACTCCCTGCTTCAGGGTGGTACGTTGTAGCTTCCCAAATCAATGAGTTTGAACTGCGGTGATACTATGGTAGAAAGACAAATCCCATAAACTAGTGACTCCCAACCCAAGCCCCGTGTCGTGGTTTAGCCCCAGCTGGCAATTAGGACCATGCAGCCACTTGGTCGCTCCCCCCAAGTTAGGATGGGGAAGAGAATCAGAGGAGTAAAAGTGAGAAAACTCTTGGGTTGAGATAAAGGCAGTTTAATAGGTAGAGCAAAAGCCACGTGCACAAGCAAAGCAAAACAAGGAATTCATTCACCACTTCCCATCGACAGGCAGGTGTTCAGCCATCTCCAGGAAAGTAGGGCTCCATCACGCATAACACTTACTTGGGAAGACAGAAAGTCGTAACTCCAAATGTTCCCCCTCTTCCTTCTTCTTCCCCTGCTTTATATGCTAAGCATGATGTCACATGGCATGGAATATCCCTTTGGCCAGTTGGAGACAGCTGTCCTGGCTGTATCCCCTCCCAGCTTCTCATGTATTCCCAGTCTGCTTGCTGGCAGGGCGGTATGAGGAGCAGAAAAGGCCTTGACCGCTTAGCAACAACCAAAAACACCAGTGCGCCAGCAACACTATTTCCTATCCCAAATCCAAAACACAGCACCATAGCAGCCGCCAGTAAGAAAGTCAAATCTATCCCAGCCTAAACCAGGATTAAGATGAGAAAGAGCATGACAAACATCCTGTGGGCCCCCAATTTTTAGGCATGCTTCCTAAGATGGTGCATACTAGAGAGCCCTCAGAGTTAACATCATCTTGGAAAGGTGCTTCTTCCTCTTCTGACCCCTGTGATACCTGCTCTTTTCCGACTCACGCAATGCTCTTGGTTATTCTTTTGATTCTCTGGAGAACATGCAAGGAGCATTTATGGTCCTTCTGCTTATAGAGTCACTACAGGCCTGGAAGAAGATTGCCTTCTTGTTATCCAGCAACTCTGAAATCACGCTGAACTCAAGATAAGGAAAGGTGAAACACCAATAAATGTATTTTTTCACCACATCCCACATAGGTAACATAACTTCAGAGAAATGACAGCAATCAAGCAACCCAGCCCTCACTTCTGGTCTCCAGATATTAAAACGCAAAAAGCTTCCTGCATTTTGTCTCTTTTTATCCAGCTGTTTCATCTTGATTTTCCTGACAGAGGGTAAGGAGAAATTTAAAACAGTGTTAAAATTGATTCTTTAGGGCAGTGCACTCCTGCGCTGTGCTTAGGTGCGTTTGTTCAGATCACCTCCGACAGGCCAGTAGTTTGTGCGGAGACCCAGTGGGAGGCTAAACGGGTGGGCACTGGAAGTGGCCGGCCCCTCCAGCACATCCTGCAGGCAGGCTCCCTGGGAAAGGCACTCCATTCTCCTGGCTTGCCCAGTGCCTGCATACGCATGCATATTCATGACTGGCTATTCTTTCGGGCAAAAGAGAAAATTTCTTTAGAAAATTGCAGCAGCAGAACAGGGCTGTGCTTTCAAGTATTTTGCCTCTCCCAAAAGGAAATAGCTGATGCCATGAAAAGTTTTGTGCAACCGTAAATGTGCTCAACTGTGCTATAATGTTTCATGGAGGGGGAATTTTCTTTCCCAGCCCAGCTGCTGAGTAGTTTGTGCCTCCAGGCTCCATGAGGAATTGAGAAATAGGACCAGGCATCATTCTAATTTTTATCATTTTTCACCCCATTTGCAATAATCTGGGACACGGAAATTCCCTTGTGTGACAGAGCATTCCCCCTTCCTCCAGTATGATCACATGTGCAGACACACGTACACACAAACACACACTTTTGTAATTCATGTCTCCTTCAAGACATTTTTATGAAGAAGTATTTTGGAAGAAAACCTCCACATCTAACTTCATACAACAATCTGATGGGTTGTTTTTAAAGGGCATTGCTGTCAGCTCGGGACTAGTGCTGACTAGAAGAAGGTAACAGTATATAAATGAACATGCACCTGTTTAAGTTTTCACTTGCTGCTTATACATACATTTAATGTGGCTTTTGGTTTTCAGCAGCAAAATGCTTCACTCACTAAAAAGAGATCTCCTAATATGGAAGTTGAGAGATTTGGGATTTTCCCCTTGTGACCAAGATATCCCAGGAGATGAGGGGAACATTTCAGAACTTAGATTTGCCCTGAAACGTTCAGGTTGTCTATTCTGAAGTTTAGCCATTGACAATGGAAAGCAAAACCTTCTTGTGTTAGAAGTAAGTGTAAAACTTTTGTAATAGGCACTTACAGGCAAATAAGTAAAGGTAATGATCCTAAATTAAGCTGAATTGTATTCTTTGGCCTTAAGGATAAAACCAGTTAAGTTTCCAAGAGTCTCTTCAACAATGTTCCCTATGAATCCTTGATTATTTTAATCTTTTTCTGTAGGGATAATGTTCTGCTTCAAGACCAAGACTAATCCTCCCTCCTATCTGTTCCCTTGCTTCTTGTCATAGTTGTATCTGGTGGCTCCGAGTTGTTCATTGTCTCTGGATGTGGAGAGACAGACAGATTGTTGAAAGCCATTTTTAGTGGTATTCTTTGAGTTTCCATGTTCCTCCCATTCATGTATGATGAGGCTAGGTGAATCAAAATGTTTATTTTTACCCCTTCTATATTTTTCCTCATTTGTCACATTTATCTCTCTGTCCCTTAGAGACTGCAGGAAGGTGCTGTACCACAGACCTTGGGAACTGCATCCACTTCCTCACTTTCTGCCACTGCCAAATGCGTCCTTACCACTGGAAAGGGCCACAAAAGTTTCTTCTTTCTTTTTGGCCTGTTTTGTGGAAAACACTGTTTTGCACTGATACCGATTTTGAAATGGCAGCTGATGTGGGCGATTTCTTATCTGCCCGTCTGTGCGCTTTGCCGCAGGAGCTGACCTCTCCATGCACTGTAAGAACATGGCTTACAGCTTCACAAGGTCTCCAACAGGCTCATTCCTTCACATGCGGCTTGTGGGGTCTGAGAAAGGCGCTTCACAGGCTTTTGCTTTAGACCATCAAGATCTCTTTTTTCCATCGTTAGAGTGACCTTGGAGCTCAAAGACACATTCCAGGGAAGGCTCCTGATGCTGAGGAACTTGTCTCTAATGAGAGGAAGGAATTTGTCATTGCCTAACCAGAGTCTCCTTTGCAAGTTGAGACTTATTGCTCTGGGATGGTATGTTCTAAGCCTTTCGCATTCCCCTACTGATTTTCACACCTAAAACCAAGCAACTGTTTCTTGCCCCCAAGATTTCCATCCACAGTAGGAGCGTGATTGTATATGGGAAAGCTGTAAAATGACCAGAGACATGTCAGTCTTGATCCTGACTCTCTGCATGAAATTGAGTTATATTTTTCCACATACTCTAGCTCTGATCAAGGAGGTTGTATTATAGAACTAAGCTTTATGAAATAGGTCTAAGGAAAGAAACAGATAGGGCTGAGCTGTTCTTTATCTGATTTGTGACATCTTGAACTCACACGTTTATAATGGCATCAGCTATTACTATAACTTACCAGAGAGCAAACACACTAAAATATTTCATAATACAAATGGGTCCCTTGCTAAGTCTACATCTGCTACTCACTGTCACTGGGACTATTCTCTTTGACCTGAGCTGCGTGTGTCGTTACAGCAGCAACAAGAGACCTGTGGCTCTGCTGTCTACAGCTCCTATACTGACCTTCCCTTTACACTGAGCCTTTGTGGGAAACATCCCAGTCCACTTGTCTGCCCTGTGTTGAATGTGTGGTGCTGCTTGCAAAGACTGATGTGATGTGGGAATGAAGGACTCGGCCAGGATGGCCATGGCTGTCCTCAGGCTGCATCCAGGGCGCATTGGCACAGCTGGCTCCAGGCTGAGGGAGCATGAGAGCTTTGGCTTTCCTCCTCTGGTTACTCTGCTTGATCAGGCTTCTTTTGAAACAGCATGGATATGAGGTGAATATGAACTCAGATTGTGTTATGGAACAAGCTTAGATGACAGCATCTTCATAGCTTCACTGCCAGTGCTGATACTTCATTATCTGTAGACACAAAAGCTTTCCTGAAGCAAGGTTTGTCAGCAAATAGTGTTGCAGAGCATTCCTAGGGTGTATCTGCAGGAGGAATATAAAGGCAACAAATAGAAATGACAAATTTGGGTTGAAAAAAAAAAAAGAAAAAACTGTTTTCAAGTAAAGTGTAGAATTTTATTTGTCTGGTGGTTGAAAAAACATAACCACTTTCTTGCTGTTGCAAGGTGACAGGGGAACCACCTACATCAGGGTCTCTGATGAGGGTCTCTGGAAGAGAAGATGCTGAAAATAGGTTCAAATATACAGATGAAAGAAAACTAACCTGAAGACCTGCAAGGATGGCTTTTGGCTGGATCATACTTCTATAAACATTGGAGCTGGAATTGAACAAATCTCTTATGTTTCAGTTGTTGGGGAACAGCCCTGTGAAAAGGCAGTGATCTCCAGCTAGTGAGATTAGCAGGAGCTTTGGTCAGGTCCTTGCAAACCTCACTTTGTGCCTAATGCAAGGAAGAGCACAGACATCTGTGCCAGTGGTCCTCTGAGGACAAGGGTTATCCATGGACCAGAAGTTGTTGCACTTTCGTGGGAGTTTTGGTAGGTACAAGCACATGTTGTTAGAGTGCCATAGGGTAAAAAACATGCAAGTGTCAAAAATTTTCATAATTCTGTTTTTCCATAGAGTACTGTTACCATCTAGTCTCTGGCTGAAAAGCTTTAGTGTTTTGGGTTTTTTTTTCTTTTTTAAGATTGCAATTAGAAAATCAAATAATCTTTGCATGGCACTTCTTGTTTGCAAAGGCCATCGTGCTACAGCACTTGCGTATTCCATCACTAGCATAAAAAGCCTGACAGCTTGGTGGCAAGTGGATAAAAAAGGGAATTAGATATCTGTCTAGTCAGACTACTGTCAAGCTATCAAATGTTCTGAAGACTACTGTACCAAAACTGCCTGATCCAACATTTGGTGTAATCAGCAGAAAAACTGTTATTGGATTCTGTTGGACACAGTCCATAATTCATTTTTCTTAATTTCCCATTTCCACTTTGTCCCAGAGGAAGAACTGCTGAAAAGCCACAAGAAAAAACTACTTTTCTGTTCTTTTAAGTACTTGTGGGACAGGAGTTTTCAGTAATTTGATGATTTCTTCCCTGTAGTCCTAAACCACTCACCAAAAATGGTTCTTTACTAGTTTTCTCAGAGCCAAAAGTTTTGAATAGGTTCAATAAAATTCAGTTATGCATCAAGTTCACAGGACTAAGTAATAAACCCAAGGCCCTGCGGTGAGCAGTTCCTATACAGTCCTGTGCTAGAGTGGGGTGGCTACAGAGACTGTATGATTAACTGCTGTCATAGGTGCAAATCATATGCAGGTACTCTTGAGGAACACACTACCTGTTTTTCAGCATTGCGATCTTTTCTATGGCTCTGCCATTTTTTCAGCATCTGAAGAATACTTAAAGCAACTTTAGGTCCATGCTAACCAAAGGTTACCATCTTTGAATTCTTCTGTCTTTGCTGCCTTGTGTGTTGCTCCTGAGAACTCTTTCTAAGGACAGCAATGGCGGGAACAATACCCATCCTCCTCTTATCATAGTAATTTTCAGGATTACTGTGACTTTCAGATCCATATATCCATTCTCCCACTACCTGATGTTTTGCATTGCTTTTTCTTTCATCTTTTTTTTCTTCGTCTTTTTTTTTTTTTTCTCTCTTTTTTTTTTTTCCTTTTTTAA
>VFFE01006593.1:963228-973887 GCA_008921705.1 Burhinus oedicnemus | reverse complement strand
GCTCCGGTCTGTTTTGTTTCGAGCCGAAGTTCCGAGCGGGCCGACTCAGGAGACAGGCCCGAGCCCGTGACGCACTTCCGGAAGCCGGCGGACGAACCCACGTGACGCGGAAGCGCGGGGGGAAACGGTCATGTGACACGAGTCAGGGCTGGCCGCGGGGTCGTTCCCACCCTCTCTCGGCGGCGCCATGGCAACGACGCCCGCCGTGACGCCATCACGGCGCCTGAGGAGCGATCCGCCCCTAAGGGCGCGACCTTAGGGCTGCCGGGGCGTTCCCATGGCAACGGCGGCCTGCCGTGAGTGTCCGGACCCGCCGTGGCCCCGGGCCCCACTGCTGGTCCCCCAGCCCCACCGCGTCCCACACCCAGGGGCTGGCAGGCGCAGGCAGCAAGTGGCTCCCACCCCGGGGGCTTAGGGACGCCACTGTGAGGCCACCCGGGTGGAGATGGGAGGCCACCCGGGTGGAGACGGGAGCCCACAGCACGGGGCAGAGGCCAGGCAGTCTTGCTCTGTAACTTTATTCACACAGGGGGTGCTCTGCAGCCCCCACCCTGCCCCCCGGTCCGGGAGCAGGCGGAGGCTGGGCAGGGGCAGGGTGCTGGGGGGTCCAGGCACCTCTGGGGGATCACTGGCAGGTGTTGTAGATCTGGACCTGCTGGTTAATGGTGGCCAGCACCTCCCTCATCCTGGCCTCCAGCCCGCCCAGCTGGGCTGCCTTGGCATCCAGCACCCGCTCATTCCGCTCATACGCCTCTTCCAGTGCTGCGGGCACAGGGGGGGGAACATGGGTCAGCACAGCCCCCCTGCCACCACCACCCCCCGACCCACCACCCCAGCCTCACCTCGCAGCCGCTGCAGCTTGCCCTGGGCATCCTGCAGCAGCCTGGCTGCCTCATCCCGTAGCTGCTGTGCCCGGCTGCCCGCCTGCTGCACGCCCTGTGCCCGGTGCTGCACCAGCTCCCGCACCGTCTGGTAACGGTCCCGCAATGGCCCCTCCAGCACCTGATGTGCAGTGGAGCCGGTCAGCGGGACCCCTGCAGAAACCCTGCCAGCTCTCTGCACCC
The DNA here is from genome assembly GCA_008921705.1 of Burhinus oedicnemus. Classification (NCBI taxonomy): domain Eukaryota; kingdom Metazoa; phylum Chordata; class Aves; order Charadriiformes; family Burhinidae; genus Burhinus; species Burhinus oedicnemus. The sequence goes on along the minus strand of VFFE01006593.1, from coordinate 972,823 downwards.
CCTGCTCATTCACCTGCTTGGCCTCGCCGGCTCGGTCCTGTGCAGCACTGGCTGCCTCCTGGGCACGTGTGGCTGCCAGGCTGTTGTTGGCACGTTTCACCTTCAGGGCATCTGTCTGTCCATCCAGGAGCCCAATTCGCCCCATGGCCCCTGCCAGCTGCTGCTCTGCACTCACCGTCTGGGCCTGCATCTGGGGACCGGTGGCATGGGGGATGAGCATGGTCAGTGTGCCTGCACCGTGAGGATGGGGCCCTACCTGTCCCTGTGGAGCTGAGGTCATGGGGACTGGGCCCTTACCATGCCGAGGGCTCTCTCACTGTGCTGGATGTCACCGGCAGCACGGTGCAGCGCCTGCTCGGCCATGCCCTGGGCTCGCCGTGCCTCCTCCAGTGCCTGCTGCACCGCCTCAGCCATGCCCCGCACCCCCTCTGCCCGCGACCTGTGGCAGGGGCAGCATGGCCTCAGTGCCAGCCCGGGCTGGGGGCTTCTGGGGGAACCATGTCCCCATGTATCCAGGCTCACCTGGCCCGCTGGGCATCCTGCAGCAACTGCCCAGCCTGGCGCACATCGCCGGCCGTCTGCTCCAGAATGGCGTCCACGTTGGCCAGGCTGCGTACCCGTGCCTTGATCTCCTCGGCCAGGCGGTGGATCTGGGCCGGCGCGGCAGGGAGCGACAGCTCCAGCACCCGGCTGGCTACCACCTCGATGCTCTCGGGGTCAGCCCCCTCCTCTGCAGGCAGGAGCCGTCAGTGTGTCCCCTGCGGCACTCCGGGGCGGAGGGGACAGGCAGACTGAGGGGTGGTGGACGGCAGGGGGGAGCCATGGGAGGGGGAGCATAGGGCAGGGTAGGGGGCAGAGGACAGTTGGAGAGGCATGGAATGGTTGGGGCAGGACAGGGTAGGGACCGTGCAATGCAGTGTGGGGCAGGGGCTGTGCAGTGCCAGGGCGGTGCAGCCCACATGCAATGCAGGGACCAGGCAGTGCAGGGACCACGCAGTGCAGGGACCACGCAGTGCGGTGCAAGGTTGGTGCAATGTGGTGCAGGTGCAGAGCCACACAGTGCTGGGCAGAGGCAGCCAGCCCCCCCAGCACACTGGCACTCACGGCTCAGGAAGGCCTTGACGTGGCTGATGAGCTCCCGCAGCTCCTTGTTGGAGCTCTCCACGCGGGCCCTGGTCTGGTTTGCCTTCTCTAGGGCCGCCTGCGCCCGCAGCCGAGCCTCATCTGCCTTCCCCTTGGCCTCCGCCACCTGAGCAGGGGTAGAGACCCTCAGCACTGGCCCCAAGGGCTGGGGGGCACAGCCATGCCACCCACTCCCACCAGCACCTGTGTACCACGCACCTTGTAGGAGAGATGGGCCACATCGCTAGCAGCCTGCCGCAGCTCCTCCTGGGCATGGCGTGCCCGGTCCAGCGCGCTGTTGGCCGTGGACACAGCCCCACCACAGCTCAGACCCCCACACCGCTGTCCTCTGTCCTCATCCCGGCACCCGGCTCCCCCGCAGGGGCTCTCGGCACAGGGCACGTCGCCTGCCGCACCGCAGACCTGCAAGGCAGCGTGTGCTCAGGGAGGCTCAGGGCGGCTGTGGGCTCCATCTCCCCAGTCCCCTCCTCACGTCCCACCTTTTCATTGAGTGGGTGCAGGCTCAGTGCCCGCGCCCTTGTTGCCAGGTCCATCAGTGCCCGCCGGCTGGCCGCATTTTGGCGGTTGAAGTCATCCCGCTTGCTGGCCAGGAGCTGCTCGGCACGGTGGCGGGTGGCTGCTGAGGTGCTGATGGGGCTGGGGACAGTGTGGGTAGAGGCATCCGCCCGGCGCTCGGCCTCCCGCGACTCCCCATGGGACTGACGAATGCTGTCATAGGCACCTGGGGACAGCAGGGGCACCATCAGACCCCCAGGCCACAGCCCCACTGCCCCGGCCTGGCTCAGCAGCATGGCTCACCAAGGAAATTAGAGGTCTTGAGGGCATGCAGCTGCTGCTCCAGGTCCTGCAGGCTGTGGTTGAGGGCACGGGAACCCCGGTCCACCGCATTCAGCACGTGACTGGCATTGAAGTTGGCATCCTGGGCAGCTGTCAGCTCCCCCTCCAGCCGCGTCAGCCTCTCCGTTGCCTCCCCGATCTGCCGTCTGCAAGGGAAGGGGGTGAAAACCTGCCCCCCAGGCCACCCAAGGAGCCATGCCCTGCGCTGGGTGCTCACCGCAGCCCCTCTGTGGCATGTGTCAGGTGGGCAGCCATGGCGGCGGTGGCATTGCGGGCAGCCACCACATTACGCACGGTGGCCAGGCTCTCCTCCAGCCGCCGGAAGGTGCCCTCGAAGGCACCAGCGGCCCCGGTGTGCTGCAGGAGGCTGGCCCGCTGCGCCAGCGCCCGGGTGCGGGCAGCCAGGTCCTGCACCACCCGGTCCCAGTCCCCGAAGCAGGGGTGGCAGGGCTGGCAGGTAGGGAAAGCGCCGGCGAATCCCCGGGCACACTGGTCACAGCGGACTCCGGAGATGCCGGGCCGGCAGTCACAGTGGCCGCTGCTGCGGTGGCACTGAGTGCTGGCGACGCCACGGGGGTCACAGTCACAGGCTGTGGGGAAAGTGGGGTCAGGGTGCTGTGGGGCTTGCAGTAGAGCCCCCATCAGCATCAGCTCTCACCTCGGCACTGCTGCTGCGGGTCACCCCAGTGGTGTTCCTGGCAGTCAGCACAGGTCCGCCCGCCAAAGCCTGGCCGGCAAGAACACTGCCCTGTGAACTGAAAGGCATGGCGCAGCCAAGGCTGGCACTGCTGCAGCACACCCCAAGCCCCATGCCACCCCTGTGCCCCATCCCTCTCTGACCTGGTTGCAGGCGGGTGTCAGGGCATGCTGGGGGTGGCAGGCACAGGGCTGGCAGCCCTGCCCACTGCCCAGGTTCCAGAAGTTGGGGCTGCAGCGGTCGCAGTTCTGGCCCTCCACGTGGGGCAGGCAGTGGCACTGCCCACTGCGCCCATCACACTGGCACTGCTGGGGCCCGCACGTGCTGGGGTTGGTGCCCAGCATGTTGCAGGAACAACCTGGAACCAGACAGGCACTAAGTGGAGATGGGGATGGGGACAGGGATGGGGGAAGAGGAGAGGGATGCGATGGGATGGGATGGAGAGGAAGTTGGGATGGAGATGGGATGAGGGGGCACAGATGATATGGGGACACAGGCAGGAATGGGATGAAGATGGCGACGGGTAAGGGTGGAGGCAGGATGGGGCAAGATGGAGATACAGATTGGGCAGGGATGGGGTGGGGACTGGATGGAGATGGGATGGGAACAGCCTGAAGACTACTGATGGGGATGGGATGGAGACAGGACTGGGACAGGGTTAGGATAGAGATGGGATAAGAATGGGATGGTGACAGAGCCAGGGTGGCAGTAGGGACGGGATGGCAACAAGGACAGGAATGGGCGTGAGATGAGGATGTAGATAGGATGGGATGAGTTAGCATGGGGACAATGATGGGGCCACAGTGCCAGGGCTGGGCAGAGAAGACAGCCCAGAGCAGGGCAGGGCCGCAGGGACTCCGCAGCGCTGTGCACGAGCAAGGGTGACCATGGGGGTATGTGGTCCCCAGGGACTTGTGGGGCCCTGGAGGCAAGTTTCTCTCAACATGGCCATGGGTACTCACGCCTGCAGCTGTGCTGTGTGGCATCCCCGTAGTAGCCGGGCTGGCACTCAGCGCAGTGGGGCCCTGCCGTGTTGTAGAGGCAGCGCAGGCAGTGTCCTGTGCGCCGGTCACATGCCTCTGGGTCCGTCACGTCAATGTTATCATGGCACTGGCAGGGCAGGCAGCGCCCGCCGGGCTGCAGCGGGTCCCCGTAGTACCCAGGGGCACACTCATCGCAGCGGGGACCTGCCGGCACAGAGCGCTGGGCAGAGCCCGGGGACGGGGGACCACCAAGGGCACCAAGCATGCTGTGGCAGACACCCACCTGTGTACCCAGGGCTGCAGTGGCAGACGACCTGCTGTGAGTGGCTGTCCTGGTAGCAGGAGGCAGCGAAGTGGCGGGGGCTGTCAGGCCCCTCAGGGCAGGGGCAGGGCCGGCACTGCTGCCCCGAGCCCAGCGCTGGGTTCCCAAAGTGCCCAGCCACGCACCTGCAGGCAAGCGGTCAGCAGGGGCCAGGGCTGCCAGTGGCACCTTGTCCTGGTCCAGGTGTGTGCCCCGCTTACCTTTGGCACCTCTCGCCATCCGTGTGGTCACGGCAGCGCAGGCAGCTGCCCATCTGGGGGTCGCAATCCTCGGCGTGCCCATTGCACTGGCAGGGCCGGCAGGCAGGGAAGCCCCAGTGGCCGGGCTGGCAGCGGTCGCAGCGTGGGCCGTGGGCACCCTCACGGCAGGAGCACTGTCCCGTGGTGCTGTCGCAGATGGTGCTCACCGAGCCCTCGCTGCTGCACTGGCATGCTGAAAGGCATGACACCCGTGACGTCTGCCCCCAGCATGTGGGGAGCATTCCTCCCCGGCCCTCCCAGCCCTGGGGTCCCCAGGCTCCTCCCCAGGCCGGGGTGGCACAGCCCCATGTCACTCACCTCGGCACCCGCCAGGCCCAAAGCCAAAGGTTCCTGGGGAGCAGCGGTGGCAGCGCCGTCCCACAACGTTGGGTTTGCACCGGCACTGCCCACCCTGGGGCTGGCACTCGGCGCTGAGCGAGCCCTGGGGGTCGCAGAGGCAGGCTGTGGGCAAAGAGCAGGGTAAGTGGTGGCGGCCACTGTGGGACGTGGGACAGAGCACAGGGCTGTACTCACGCAGCGCCCCATCGTGCAGGACAGCCGAGAGGCTGTGCAGGAGGCTGGAGCAGGGCTCGGCCACAGGCGAGGGCCCCGCGGCATGGAAGGGCTGGGCACAGCGGTACCGCTCAAAGGTGTCCCGGCGCTCCATGGAGCCGGGGTCGCCTGCAATGAACATCTCCAGCGAGGAGTACCGGGGCAGGAGCACCAGCTAGGGGGGAGCAAGTCAGCGGGATGTCACGCCCATCTCTACCCATGTCCCCTACTGCCGCATCCTGCCCCTGTGAAGGGTTGGTGTCCCCTGTCCCGCTGCCTGGCCGCCCCTCACCGAATCAATGAGCACGCTGGTGGTGGGATCCTGCTGAGTGGTGGCACAGCCCAGCTCCAGGCGGAGGGTGTAGGAGACGCCCTGCTCCAGGCAGACAGGCTGGGGCAGCACCACGTACCTGGGCAGGGGTAAAGCAGAGCATGGGCAGCCAGGTTTCTCCTGCGAGTCCCGGCACAGCCTGGTCCCGGTGAGGTGCTCACCTGGCACCAGAGGGGAGGCTGGTGGAGAGTTGGTCATCAGCTGGGATGGTGTTTCCGCAAGGGCTGCTGGGGGAGACGGGGCTGGGGCGCAGCACCCTCACCCTCACCTCCTGCCAGGGCTCTGGGTGCTGCTGGCAGAGAAGGAGCTGTGCCAAAAAGCCTCACCGGCTGGCACTCCCCACCACCACCACCCAATTTGGTGACACACCCCGCTCACCTGGGGCTCGTAGCGGATGATCACGTCATACTCGGTGGAGAAAGGCACGTTGCTCACGTGAAACTCCACCCAGCCGCCCTCCAGCATGCGGGCAAAGCCTGTCCCCGTCCATGAAGCTGGGCGGTTGGTGGGGGGCTCACGCTCTACCACCGAGCCCTGGTGTGAGGGGAGGTTGTGAGATGGGACTCTAAAAATTGCTTTGGCTGGCAGACACTGCTCTGCCAGCTTGGGGACCCTGCAAAGAGCCACCTGCTGCCCTGCTCTCCCTGATGTCCCCACCAGGGACACCTTCATCCCTTACCTGATGCAACCGAGCATCCTCAGCCTCGTAGGTGTAATGGTCCAGGTTGATGCGGTAGAAACCAGGCTCCACCTGGCCGCACTGCCGTCCCATCACATGGCTGCGGCACTGGCACTGCCCCGTCTCCACGGCACACCTGGTACCCCAGCAGCACCATTAATCCCCATGCCAGCATGGATGCGCCTTGCCCCCTGCGCCCCCGCAGAGACTCACAAGTTGTTGCGGGCACCTCCCACATCACAGTCGCAGGGCCGGCAGCCTGGGAGGTCGTGGCTCAGCCCCCAGTGCTCAGGCTGCAGAGGGCAAGGGTGTCAATGAGTGCCTGGCTGTAGTGCCACGGTCCTGAGCACTGTGCATGGCCCCCTGAGCACTGGCATGGGCCTCGGCACAGCCCCACTCACCAGGCACTGGTGGCAGTTGCGCCCAGTCACCAGCCGCTTGCAGAAGCACTCGCCACTGATGGGGTCGCACCGGCTGCCCTCAGGCACTGTGCCGCGAGGGTCACACTGGCACCCTGCACAGAAAGCCAGTGGCGTCTGGAGGGGCTGAGCCACATGCCCGACCCCAGCAGACGCTGCCCCGGTACCTACGCTGGCAACCCTGCAGGTTGGCGGCGCTGAGGCCGAAGAAGCCGGGTTTGCAGCGGTCACAGCGGGGACCAGCCACGTGTTCCTTGCAGCGGCACTGCCCCGCAATCAGCCCCCGGGCTGGGTCATCGGCACCATCGCACAGTCCCCCGTCCAGAGAGCCCTCGGGGTCGCAGTCGCAGGCTGGGGGCACAGGCAGGGTCAGCACTCTGACCCCCCCAGCACAGCCCCAGGCCATGCAACACCCAGCACCGACCTCGGCACACTGCGGGGTCCCGCAGGTCCTTGCTGGGGTCCTTGTAGTAGAAGGGCTTGCAGAGGTGGCAGCGGCGACCCATGGTGTTGTGCTGGCAGCTGTCGCACACGGCCCCGCTGGTGTTCCCCGTGGCCAGGAAGACGGCCATGTCGAAGTGGCACCGCCGTGAGTGCTCGTTGCAGTCGCAGCCTGCAGGGACAGCACCGCAGCATGGCATGTGGCACCCCAACTCCCCGCCTGGCAGGCAGCACCCCCGGTACCAAACCTCCCAGCCCTTTCCCCCCCTCACTCTGGTACGCAACACCCCAACCCCAAGCCTCCCCAAACCACAGCCTGCAGCACCCAACACCCCCCAAAGCCAGTCTGCAGGATGCCAGTCCCACCCAACCACATCCCAGCATGCAGCACCCCAAAACCCCTGGCACAATGCAGCCTGCCAGCCCTGGCACCAGGATCTCCATTCCAGGAGCCAGAGCCAGTGCTGGTGCAGGGCACTCACGGCGGCAGGCGTTGGTGCTGGAGCCCTCGGCTGGGCGCCAGGGCAGGTCATGGTAGAAGTCATCGCAGCGCTCGCAGTTCAGTCCCCGTGTGTGGTGCTTGCAGACGCAGCGCCCATGCACCTGCCAGGATGCCATGGTGAGGGACTGTGGGACCAGGCAGTGCAGTCACCCAGCTCCGGCAGGGCATGTGGGGTCGCCTCGCCTTACCATGCCGTCAGTGGTGGCAGGGGCCCCACTGAGCGGGGCGCACTCAGAGGCGTGCCCATAGCAGAAGCAGTTCCCACGCAGCACCAGCTCGTAGAGCGCGTAGTAGTACTTCTCCCGGATCTCCCGCCGTGAGTCCAGCAGGTTGTCCCCCAGCGTGTGCAGCTTGGTGAAGTTCACCCGCAGGTTGGTGACGCGCAGCAGGTCTGGGGCGGGGAGAGACCTGCGTTGGCACAGGGTGGCTGGCCTTGTCCATGCACAGCTCGGCTCTGCCGTGCACAGCTGGGGTGGGCTGTGCATGGCATCAGGCGGCCGCACAAGGCTGGACACCATCGGGCTGGGCTGTGCGTGGCTTTCTATGGCACAGCTTATTGGCACAGGGCTGTGTGTGGTTTGGCTCACATGCACGTGGCTGCACGTGGCCAGGCTGGGCTGTGCATAGCTCCGGTGGTTCAGCTCCCATGCATGTGGTTGTGTCTGGTCAGACTGTGCACGGGCCGGGGCCCTACAGGATCCCCCAGCAGATGCTGGCTGGGACCCCACCAGTGCAGCACCTTTCTGGGCAGTGGGGCACCCACCACCAGGGGCTGTGCCCAGAAGATGGCCGTGCCTGGTGGGTGCAGCCTGGGGGCCCCGGCAGGACACGACTGCTCCCCCGGGACTGCAGCTTCCCAGCAGCCCTGCCCTGCAGATTCCTCCCCTCCTGCTCCCAGCCTAAATTTAGCCCTGGGTGATTAACCCACTGCATCCTGCGCCTGGCCTAACTCCTCCGCCGTCACGGACTCCATCCCGCAAAACGGCCAATGCTCGGCACTAGGCTTGGCTTCAGCAGGGCTCCGGCACAGCCGTCCCCCTCCACTCCCCCCGATGCAGCCGGACATTTAGCTACTCCCACGGGGGGGGGTGCAGGAGGGGCCCGAGCCCCCGCAGGTTAGATCCGGCCATGACCCCACTGTGGGGCTCAGAGCAGCGAGAGAGCGGCCAAAATAGCTGCGCCCAAAATAGAGCAGTCAGGCAGGAGCCCAGGGCGGGCAACTCACTCTGGATGGCAGGGCTGTAGGGGTCCCGGATGGGGATGGCAGGGTCCAGCACCCGGTAAATCACCTGGGGGGCAAGGCAGGGTGGTAAGGGGACAGCGGGGGGGTCCCCTGATCCTCCTGGGGCACCGCTGGGGCCTCACCTCTCCCTCCGTGGAGGGCTCGATGTCAGAGTAGCGGGACTCGCAGACAACGTCGTCAATGCGGCGTGGGGGCCCACGGGGGATGTGGGGGAAGGCGGTGGCGCAGTCGTAGGCGAAGTAGCGGTAGACCTTCCAGCTGCGCCCGAAGTCAGCTGAGCGCTCCACCAGCATGGCCGCAGGACGGAAGGTCTGCGGGACACCCAGCTGGGACAGGGGCCAGCCCCACAGCCCCCATCCCATCCTGTACTGTCCTGTCATCCCGTCCCATCCCATCCTACCCCAGGAACTCGCATGCTGGGACCCACCTTGAAGGTCATGATGAGATGGGTGAAGTGGAACTCGGCCTCCAGGTCCAGCTGGATGCTGACATGCTCCACGCCTGGGGGTGGCACGTGTGACTGCGGGGAGCACCCACCCGCGGGTCCCTGGCACTCATCCCCCCTACCAGCCGTGGTCCAGGGGTGCGGCCACAGCTGCCGGCTGAGTCACACTTCCTCGGCGTGGGAGGAAGGGAAGGAGAGCCCCCCGGGACACCCCACTGCCCTCGCCTGCCACTCACCATTCTCCGACTGCCACCAGGCTTTCTTGGGGCGGGGGGCAAAGGTGGTGACCACGTTCTCGATGCGGTGGCTGTTGGCATTGGCACGGGCATCATAGGGCCGCCGTGAGTCGCAGATGAAGCACTTCTTCTCCTCCTGCAAGTGGGGGGCTTGGCAGTGTGTGTCCCCATCCCCATCTCGTCTCCCCCACCTCCATCCTGTCCCCCCAGTGCCCATCCACTCCCCATCCTGCTCACCTGGAGGTGGCTGACGATGCAGTAGGGCTGGGGACGGCGTAACCCGCAGGTGGAGGTGGCACTCAGGCGGGGGGCTCGCCCCACCAACAGGTCCCCGGTGGCCGGGTAGCAGCTGCCGCGGGCGCAGCCCTGGGGGGAGTCGGGGGCCGGGGCCCCCCCTAGCCCTGCGGGGCAGCGGGCGGCTGAGTGCGCTGGGGGCAAGGGGGGGCCGGGGCCGGGGCTCCCCCCGCTGCCGCCCGGGGCCCCTTCCGCGGCCGTCCGGAAACTGGGCAGCGGGACGGGGCCGGAC
>VFFE01006593.1:897035-961864 GCA_008921705.1 Burhinus oedicnemus | reverse complement strand
ACTCCAATCCCCCCCTACCCCAATGCAGCCCCAAGCCTCACCTCCACTCCGAGCCCTTGCATCACCCCAAAACCCCCTGCACATCCCTGAACCCTCGCACGGCCCCAGCCACAGCCACAGCCCCCCGCCCTGCTCACGCCGGCAGCTGCGCTGCAGAGCATTGCCGTAGTAGCCAGGCTGGCAGTGGGCGCAGTGGGGCCCAGCCGTGTGGTACAGGCAGCGCAGGCAGTGCCCTGTGCGGGGGTCGCAGGCTGCCGGGTCACTGGCGTCGATGTTGTTGTTGCACTGGCAGGGCCGGCACACACCCCCCTCCATCTCCGGTGTCCCGAAGTAGCCGGGGGAGCAGCGGTCACAGCGGGACCCTGCAGGGAAGGTGGGGGGCATGAGTGCCAAGGGTCCCGCAGCCCTGGTGCTGGGGGGTCCCCGCTGCACGGCACCTGCTCTGCCTCTCACCGGCATATCCGGGCGCGCAGAGGCAGACGATGTGATGGGTCTCCTCGTCAGTGTGGCAGGCGCTCCCATGGTAGTGCCGTGTGCCAGGGTAGCCAGGGCAGGGGCAGGGCCGGCACTGCTGCCCTGAGCCCAGCACTGGGTCCCCATAGTAACCATCCTGGCACCTGCAAGGACAAGGGTTGAGTGCCCTGGGGGTCCATCTCATCCTATCCATCATAGCCCATCCCACCATTCCATTTCATCCATGCCATGCCATGCCATCTTATCCCAACTCATATATCCCATCATATCCCATCCCACTATCCCATCCAATCTCATCACAGCGTATCCCAGCCCCACCATCCCATCTCATCCTTCCCATTCCACCATATCCCAACCCACCATCCCATCCTATCCCCTCCTATCCCATCCCATGGTATCTATCACATCCCATCCATGCCATGCCATGCCATGCAATGCTGTCCCATCCCCTCCCCTCTGACCAGGTTCACCTCTCGCAGTGCCGGCCGGCAGTATGGTCACGGCAGTGCAGGCAGCTGCCTGTCCGGGGGTCACACTCCTCAGTATGCCCATTGCACTGGCAGGGCCGGCAGGTGGGGAAGCCCCAGTGGCCAGGCTGGCACTGGTCACACTGCCGGCCCACGGCACCATGCCGGCACTGGCACTGCCCACTCACCACATCGCACAGCTGTGACACCGAGCCCTCTGGGGAGCAGGCACAGGCTGTGGGACAGCACGGCTTGGGTCAGGCACAAGGGTGTGGGGACACAGGGACAGACAGACACAGAGACAGATGGGGGACCAGCACCCAGGGCATGCCCAACCCATGGGCTATGGCACAGTGGACACACAGGTGGGCAGACGGACAGGCGGATGGACAAATAAGTGAGTGCAAGGCAGAGCAGCTCCCACCCCAGGCAGGCGCGTGGGGCTCAGATGGATGGATGGAAAGACAGGGGGAACTGTGACCCCACCCATGGGCTGCAGGACAGCAGGGCTGAGATGGTCACATGCAGGGACAGATGGACAGACAGACAAGTGAACAGGCAGAGGGGCAGCGAACGGGGCTCTGATGGCTGGATGGACAGACAGGAGGGACAGGGATGCCCAGCAGGTACAGATCTCACTACTCACAGCTGCAGCCCAGGGGCCCAAAGCCGTAGCTGCCTGGGGCACAGCGGTCACAGCGCCGGCCGAGGACATGGGGCTTGCACTCACACTGCCCTCCCTGCACCTGGCACTCGCCGCTGCGGGAGCCCTGTGGGTCGCACTGGCAGGCTGTGGGCAGCAGGACCAGCATGGAGCCAGGGCTGCCCTGCCCACACCCTGCCCACACCCTGCCACCGCTCCCCTGCCCACCCCTACCATGGGCATGGCCCCATCCCTACCCACTGCACTGGGTACCCCTGCCCAACCCTCCTGTGGGCATGGTCTCATCCTGACCCACTGCCCCGGGTACCCCTACCCACCCCTGCAGCAGGCATGGCCCCATCCTGACCCACTGGGACAGGTGCCCCTGCCCACCCTGCCGTGGGCATGGTCCCATGCTGACCCACGGCTCTACCCTCACCCACTGCCCCAGGCACGTTCCCCAACCCTGGCAGGGTGCCTTCCACTCACGCAGCGCCCCGCCATGCAGCAGGGCTGAGACGCTGCAGACCAGGCGGGCGCAGGCCTGGGCCAGGGCAGGTGGGGGGGCCATGCGAAACGCCTCCAGGCACCGGTACCGCTCCAGCTCCTCCCGGCGCGCCACTGCTGCCGCCTCCAACCCGTGGAAGCCAGGCAGCTCTGACACCCGCGGAAGGAGCACAAGCTGCAATGGACAGCGGGAGGGGGAGAGGAGATGGGGCTGGGGGCACAGCCACCCCCCCACTGTGGGACCTGGCCCCTGCTCCTGGGCTGGATCCATCTGCCCCAGGGCAGCCCCAACCCTGCTGGAGGCTCAACCGCCCCAGACCCAGCAACAGCCCCAGGTCTACTGACATCCCCAATTCCATCAGCATCCCCAGCCCCATTGATATTCCCATCTAAATTGCCATCCCCACAGGCATCCTTATCCCCATCCTCTTTGATGTCCCCAAGACCAGCCCCCACTCCATAAACATCCCCAGCCCCACTGATATCTCCATTCTCATCCACGTCCCCCTCCCCATTCCTATCCCCAGCCCATCAACGTCTCCATCCCCCTTCCCTTTCCCATCCCCATCCCTATGCCCTTTCCCATCCCCATGCCCTTTCCCATCCCCATTCCTGTCCCCATCAAGATCCCCATCTCCATCCCCATTCCCTCTCCCAATCCACTTTCCCATCCCCATCTCATCCCCATCCCATCCCCATCCCATTCCCACTCCCATCCCTACCCCATGTGCAGCCCCAGAGGGGGGTCACTGCCCACCCCAGCCCCAGGTCCCCCGTCCTTGCCCATCACCCCACCCCTGCCAAGCCCCAGATGTGGGGTGCAGCAGGACCCCCCTCACCGAGTCGATGAGGATGAAGGCACCGGGGTGACGCTGGGTGACACCAGCCCGCTGAAGCCGCATGGTCACTTCGTAGGGGGTGCTGGGCTCAAAGCAGAAGGGCCGGGACAGCAGCACATACCTGTGCAGACACAGGCGTCAGGGCACAGGCTCAACTGAGCCATAGGGACGGCCAGGGCACAGCAGCAACACCCGGCCACCTTCCTTGTCCCTGTCCTCATCCCCATCCTTCGCCTGTGCAGCACAATTGTCCCTGTTTCCATCCCATCCCCATCCCTCAGTTTCGGGAGTGTGGCAGGGCTATCTTTGTTCCTGTCCTGTCCCAATTCCTGTCCCTATCCTCACCCCATCCCCATCCCATCCCATCCCATCCCATCCCCATCCCATCCCATCCTCATCCCATCCTCATTCCATCCCCATTCCACCCCATCCCCACTCCCATCACATCCCCACCCCCATCACATCCCATTCCATTGTATCCCATCCCATCACATCCCATCGCATCGCATCGCATCCCATCCCACCCTGTCCCACCTCTGGCTGTGGGGCAGGCTCTCGCGGTACATCTGCTCAGAGGGCAGCAGGTTCCCGCAGCGAGGGCTGGTGGGCAGCACCCGGGAGCTGACGCTGACCACGGCCTCCCAGTCCTCAGTCGACTGTGGTGACAGGTGAGCTGGTGTCAGGGCCGGACCATGCCATACATGCCCGGGCCGTGGCCGTGGCTGCGCTCACCTCGGGCTCATAGCGCAGCAGCAGCTCGTAGTCCATGGGGTAGGGCACGTCGTCCATGCGGAAGGTCAGGCCGGCCCCGTCTCGCACCCGGGCGAACCCCGAGCCTGTCCATGTCACCATGCGTCCAGTGCCATCCCGCACCACCTCCTCCACATCCGGCTGGACAGGGCACCGGCACCGCTTGGTCCTGGCTCCCCCAGCTCTGCCTCCCTGGCTTCCCCTGCTTCACAGCACCTGCGGTGCCCTGCCCCGTGCCCCATCCCACCTCCCTGGGGCTCACCTTGGGGGGCTGCTGGCGGCTGCGGCGTGAGGGGGCACGGGGATGGAGGGTGCGGGGAGGACTGCGCTGGTGCCGTGGGCGCCCCTTCCGCCCCCCTGGCTCCCCAGTGTCATACTCCAGGCAGTCCTGGGGCACCTCTGCCCGGATAGAGCCCTGCGGGGATGGGGTCAGGGGACGGGTGGCCATGCATGGGGACAGCCGTGCACAGGGCACAGTGACAGCCACATGCAGGACAGGGTGACAGCCATGCATGGGGCATGGTGACAGCCATGCATGGAGCACGGTGCATGGTAACAGCCGTGCACAAGCCCAGGCTGGGGGTGCAGGGATCCTCCCAGGAGACTCACCGGGAGCTGGGGGTGGCTATGGCCATGGCCGGTGGCCCGCTCAGCCTCGTAGGTGTAGTAGTCGAGAGGGGCGCAGAAGAAGCCAGGCTGCACCTGGTCGCACTGCCGCCCCATGAGGTGGGGACGGCAGGGACAAGCACCATCCTCCATGGAGCACCTGGGGGTGATTGGCCCATCCCTCTGTCCGTCCATCTGCCTGGCTCTGTCCTCACTCAACCATCCTTCTCTCCCTCTCCACATGCCTCCCTCCATCCCTGTCCCCATCCTTCCATCTCCGGGACTTCCATCCCTCCCTCATCTCCCCATCCTTCCCTCCCTCTCTTCATTTGAGCCTGCTGTCTCCCCAGCCCTGTCCCCACTCCCGCCCCCTGATCCCTGTGCCCTGCCCCAGGTCCTGTGCTTGGCCCCACCGGTTGTTGTAGGCTCCCCCAAAGTCGCAGGCACAGGGCCGACAGCCCCCCACGTCGTAGCTCAGGCCCCAGAACTCGGGCTGCAGTGAGAGGGGGGGGGACATGGGGCAGGTGTGGGGCCAGCCTGGCCCAGGGGGTTGCCATAGGGCTGGGGAGAGTCAGGGCCATGGAGCATGGTGTGGGGTAGCCTGTGGGGCAGGCTGGGGCACTCACCACGCACTCGCTGCAGGAGCGCCCGGCCACGAAGCGTTTGCAGTAGCAGTCCCCGCTGATGGGGTCACAGGGGGAGCTGCCCGCCACCGTACCCCGCGGGTCACACCTGCACGCTGCCCCCGACACACGCAGGCACCCCCACATGTGAGGGGCTGCCACATGGCACCGCAGCCCACAGACTTCATGGCCCTCCCTCCCCATCCCGCGTCCTTCCATCCCTCACCCCTCCATCCCCATCTCTGTCCCCATTCCTCCATCTGCATCCCTCCATCTGCATCCCTCCATCCCATATCCATCACCATCCCTCCATCCTCATCCCTCCATCACTATTCCTGCATCCCATATCCCTCCATCCTCATCCCTCCATTCCACATCCCTCCATCCTCATCCCTCCATCCCACATCCCTCCATCCTCATCCCTCCATTCCACATCCCTCCATCCTCATCCCTCCATCCTCATCCCTCCATCCCACATCCCTCCATCCTCATCCCTCCAACCCATATCCATCTACCTCCATCCCTCCATCCCCACCCCTCCATCATCCCTCCATCCCCATCCCTCCACCCCACATCCTCCCATGCCCATCCCTGGGTCCCAGCTCACGCTGGCAGCCTTGCGGGTCGCCATGGCTGAGGCCGTAAGCACCATGCCGGCAGCGGTCACAGCGGGGACCAGCCACGTTCTCCTTGCAGCGGCACTGCCCCGCGATCATGCCAAGCGCCACATCTGTGTGCCCATCACAGGCACCTCCATCCAGCGAGCCCGCTGGGTCACAGTCACACGCTGCCAAGAGAGAGAGAGAGCGTGGGGACCTGGGGCTGCTGACACCAGGAGCCATGGGGCTGGGGTGGTGGCACTGGGAGCTGTGGGGCTGGGACAAGCCATGGGACTGAGGTCCCGTGGCACTCACGGGCACAGGCGGTGGGGGCACGGATGTCGGAGCGGGGGTGCCGGTAGTAGAAGGGCTTGCAGAGGTGGCAGCGGCGACCCATGGTGTTGTGCTGGCAGCCGTCACACACAGCCCCGCTGGTGTTCCCCGTGGCCAGGAAGACGGCCATGTCAAAATGGCACCGCTGCGAGTGCTCGTTGCAGTCACAGCCTGCAGGGACGGCACCGCGGCATGGCATGTGGCACCCCAGCTCCCCACCTGGCAGGCAGCACCCCCACCCCAAACCCAGGGATGCAGCTCCTCAATCCCGACCACCCAAGCCCCAGCCTGCAGAACCCCCATCCCACACCCCAGCAGGATGCACCCTAACCCCAAGCCCCCCAAATCACAGCCTGCAGCACCCCGACCCCCCCAAACCCCAGCCCCACATGCAGCACCCCCAACCCCAAAGTATGGCATGCAGGATGCTCAACCCCCAGCCCCAAGCCATGGTCCACGGGATGCTAAACCCTCCACACATGACATGCAGGATCCCAAAATCCCCAGGCACAACATGCAGGACGCCCATTCCTGCAACCCAGCGCATGGGACCCCAAGTCCCTGGGCACAGCACAGTGCTGGTGCCAGCATGGGGTACTGACGGCGGCAGGCGTTGGTGCTGGAGCCCTCGGCTGGGCGCCAGGGCAGGTCGTGGTAGAAGTCCTCACAGCGCTCACAGTTCAGCCCCTGCGTGTGGTGCTCGCAGACACAGCGCCCATGGATCTGGAGGGGAGCACCCGGCTCAGTGTGGCCGATGGGTCCCATGGGGCACCGTGCCGTGCCAGCAGTTGCATGTGCCTCACCATGCCGGGGACGGAGGATGTTGGGGCGCCAGGTGCCGGGGCGCAGTGGGCGGCATGGCCATGGCAGAAGCAGCTCCCGCGCAGCACCAGCTCATCCACGGCGTAGTAGTACTTATGCAGCACCTCCCGCCGCGTGTCCAGCAGGTTGTCCCCCAGAGTGTGCAGCTTGGTGAGGTTCACCCGCAGGTTGGTGACACGCAGCAGGTCTTGGGGGAGGGATTGCACTGTCAGCACCTGTCCCGCCACCAGCTAGCAACACAGCCCCGGCACCCCCAGCCACGCACCCTGGATGTCCGGGCTGTAGGGATCCACCACAGGGATGGAGGGGTCCAGCACCTTGAAGATGACCTGGGGGGAGGAAGGGGTGGGTGGGCCTGGACCCAGACCCCCCAGCCCCTCTCTGAACCTCCCCAGTCCCACATACCTCCCCATGGCTGGAGGGCTCGATCTCGGAATAGCGCTGGTCACACAGCACATCATCCACGAGCCCTGAGGGCTGGATGGGGACACTGGGGAAGAGCTTGGAGCAGTTGTAGGCAAAGTAGCGGTAAACCTTCCAGCTGCGCCCAAAGTCAGCTGAGCGCTCCACCAGCATGGCCGCAGGGCGGAAGGTCTGTGGGACACCCAGCTGAGATGGGGGGCCGGTCCCACAGCCCCCATGGGTCCGTCCTGTCCCATCCCACACCATCCCAGGCACCCATGTGCTCGGACCCACCTTAAACTTCATGATGAGGTGGGTGAAGTGGAACTCGCCTTCCAGGTCCAGGCGGATGCTGACATGCTCCACGCCTGGGGAGGACAGAGAGGTGATGGCCAAGGCTGGAGAAGATCCCCCTGGGTCCCATGGCCATGCAGCCCTGCTGCCGTCCTGGCCTCACCGTTCTCTGACTGCCACCAGGTGCGCTGGCCATGGGGGCCGCTCAGGTAGATGACATTCTCAATGTGGTGGCTCTCGGGCAGGGATGGGTCCCGCGAGTCACAGGTGAAGCATTTCTCAGAGTCCTGTGTCAGGGAGCAGCACCATTAGGGATGGGCGGCTGGAGGCTGCACCGGTGCCCGGCTGTGCTGGGGAGGTGCCAGGGCTGTGCCAGGGCCAGGTGGGCTCACCTGGAGGTGGCTGACAATGCAGTACTCCTGGGGCCCGTCCAGCCCGCAGGTGGAGGTGGCACTCAGGCGGGGGGCTCGCCCCACCAGCAGGTTCCCGGTGGCCGGGTAGCAGCTGCCATGGGCGCAGCCATGGCTCGGGTTGGGCTCCTGCCAGCCCCTTGCCGCTGGCACCCCCACTGCAGAGAGCACAAGGGCACGGGCTGGGGGCTGAACCAAGGTCCCCGGGCACTTCTGCCCCCCCATGCACCCCAGATGCCTACCTGGCACCCACCCCATCCACCCCTAGCCATCCCATCCCATCCCATCCCATCCCATCCCATCCCATCCCATCCCATCCCTGCATCCCGACCCACTGATGCAGCATGAAGCTCCCTGACCCGCAAAGGTGCTGGCAGCAGCGCCGGGACCTCGTGACCAGGGGGCAGGGAGAGGGGCCGGGCAGACAGCGGGGGCGAGCGGGGGGCTGACGGCCATGGGGCCGGAGGGGCCAGGCAGGGGGATGGCTGCCTGTGCTCCTGGGAGGGGCAGGCAGCTCCCGGGGTGCCAAGCGGTGCCAGGGGGAGCCAGGAGCCAGGTCAGGCGCTCACTAATCCCACTAAGGCTCAGCACAGCCCTGATTCCCTGCTGGGATTTGTGACGGTCAGGCCCTGGCTGCTGCCAGCCAGGGAGCATCGCCATCGCCACCGCCTCTGCTGCACAGCACCCTCCGCCCGGGCTGGGGTCCCAGGGCCACCACAGCCCCCGGCACCACGGGTACACAGGGTGCCCAGCTCCATGCGGTGCCCCACCGAGGCCAGCGCTTACCCAGGAGGAGAGCGAGTGCCAGGAGGTCCATTGGCAGCCACGGGCTCTGCCTGGGGGCAAAATGGAGACAGTGCTGCGGCAGGGCATGGGGTACAGCACAGGGCACAGGGTGGCCAGGGCCTGGCCTCTCCCAGCTCCGGCACGGCTATGCACCCTGGGGTGCACCCACCCAGCTCCGGCATGATGGTGCACCCTGGGGACAGCACTGGGAAGCGGGACCAGGTGGGGAAGTTGGGTCCCAAGGTCCCCCGGGGTGGCACCCAGCACCCACCTCCGTGCTCGAGCCCTGCACAGCCCCGGAGGGCTGCAGCACACAGACCTGGGCTCACAGCCATGCCCGCCACCCCCAGACCCTGCATGAGCTGTGCCGTGCCTTATCCTGCCCTGCTCGGGGTGGATCCATCCCTTCGAGTGTCACTGGTGTTCCGGGGGGGCCCCAGCGCCAGGCCAGGGCCAGTGGGGAGGGGAGCCAGGAGCACCGGAGCCGGCCGGGCAAGGGCGTCCCTGCCGCTGGCCGGGGTCCCGCTGTTAAATTTAGGCTGGAGCTGCCTTTTGTGCTTCCTTCTCTCCCGGTACCGCCCGCTCCCAGCCTCACAAGCGCTGGATCAAAGCCTGGCCCCGCCACTGCCCAAACACATCTTTCCTGTCCCCGCGCGGGAGCCAGCCCAGGGCAGGGGGGCTCGGGGCGGTGGGGGGAGCCGCCACTCTGCCCCGCCACCGGCCCCGCTCGAAGCCACGCCAAGGCGGCAGATGAGGTGGTGTGGGGCCGCGTGCTGGCACGGAGGTCCCCGAGCCCCGTGAGCCCCCGGTACCTGGCGTCCTGTGGCGTCCGGCGGGGCCAAGGCCGGGGGCGAGGGTGACGCGGGACCCGCTGCCCCCCAGGCCGGGTGCGCAGAAATGAGCCGGGGCGAGGGCGGCGATGGGATGGCGGCGGCCGGCAGCCCCCCTTCCCCGCGCACGATTCTTATTCAAATGGGCTGCCCGCTGAAAGGGACGGCGGTCTCCAGGCTACGGGAATGTCACTGCTGATTCCTTCTGCCTGGAGGCCCCCGCCGCCCGCCCGCCCGCCCGCGGAGGCCAAGCCGGCCAGGCGTCGGCAGCCCAGGCACGCCCCGGCCCCCGGGCAGCATGGTGGGCCCCGCTGGCAAACAAAAGGGCGGCACAGCAGGACGGGCACCCGACACCAGCATGGCTGCGCCGGGGGGCCGCGGCACTGCTTCTTGCCCCAGCTGGGGATGCCCCATGGCGGAGGCACCGGCACTGCTCGGGTACAGGGAGCTCGCCCAGGCACAGCCATGGTGCCACTGGCTGGGCACGTTCCTCCCAAGGGACCCAGCCCTTCCCACCGCCAAGGCTCCCTGGGCAAAGTCCGGCAGGCGCCAGCCCCAGGAAGCACACTGCAGGCATGGGGGACCCAGCCCGTCTCTGCCGAGGGACCCCGCCGCCCCATCCTTGTGTGCCGTCTTATGCCGGCTGCCGGCGCCTGGCCTGTGCCCCAGGGCTGTGGTGTGTGCCAAGGCCCGTGCCGTGTGCCAAGGGCTGTGCCATGCCCAAGGCTCTGCCGTGCCCAGGACTCCCTGCCGGCTTGCCGGCTCCTACCTGTGCCCACGGGGCCCGGTGTGCCGGGCAGGTGGCGGTGGCCCAGGTGGGCTGCGAAGTCGGCCAGCTCGGCCCCACTTGGCTCAGGTTTGATTCGGCTGCTGTTCCTGGAGGAGGGCGGCCGGCGCCTGTCTCCTCCTCCAGCAGCCGTGCCAGGCGAGGGGAGGGACCTGCCCGCACTGAGCTTTAGCCAAGGTGAGGCAGAGGCCAGGTACAAGCCGGCGGTGGCCCACGCATGGCACGGTGGTGCCCTGTGCCCAGGCTGGCTGGGAGCTGGCACACGGCATCGCCGCAGGGCTGCCATGCCCGGTTGTGCGGAACGTGGGGCCGCCGAGACAGGCAGCCTGGCCAGGACTTGCCCTGCACCGCACAGGCTCGTCTGTGCCTATTCAGGGCATGTCTCCAGCAGCGATACTGGGAGCCCTGGGGCGGCACGGCAGCCAGCCACGCTCCGTGGGCACCCGTGCCAGATGGATCCTGCTCCCCTCCCATGCTGGCACCGTGGGCACCACCATGCTCTGAGCCAGGGCCCCACTCACCCTGTGCTGGTTGGTGCTGCCTGGGATCCTTTGGACTGGCCGGGCCAGGTGCTGAGCCAGCAACCCCAGAGCCCTGCGGGGAGCACGGTCGTGCACCAGGGCTGTGCTCGACAAGAGACCTCACTCTCACCCAGGGATGGTGCCTTTTATTAGCCGAGGCCAAAGGAAGGAAGAGGAACCACATGCTCTCCACACCAAGGCTGAGCTCTGGCTGCCCGCCGGCAAGCAAGGTTGCAGGCAGACAAAGCAGCAGCTCCCTGGGCCATGGGGGTGCCAAAACCCGTGCCTGCAGGGGCGCCCCCACACTGCGTAGGCTGGTCCCACGTGTCTCAGTGGGGCAAGGGATGCTGTGGGCAGAGCCATGCCAGCTCCCCACGGCCACACTCTCAGCAGGCGCTGGGAAACCCGGAGGAAGGGCAGGGCTGTGCCCAGCAAGGCTCTGGCCGGGCACCACCACCTCCTCTGCTAGGAGGGCTGGCAGGAGATGAGCTGATAAAGGGCCATTAGCACTGGCCAGCCTGTCTGTATCGCAGGGATCTTGCCAAGCAAACCTTACCTGCTCTGAGGAGATCCAAAGTGGCCTGATAAAGGTGACTGTAACAGGATCCCAGGCCTTGAAAAGCAAGGTAAAAGCAGGAGGGAGGGAGGGATCCTCAGCGGGATTTGAGGGACAGGTGAGGTGTCCAAGCCCATGTCCAGGCACCTCCTGGCTCCACTGAAGGCTGATCTGACTTCCCACCCCAAGCTGCAATCTCCTCAGCTGCCTCACAGCCAAACACATGGAGGTGGCCCGTGTCTGCCCGGGGAGATGACACAGCGGGGGGCAGCTCCGCTGGCCAGAGATCTGCCAGCAGATCTGCCACAGCCCTCTGTCACCAGCCTTTCGAAGCTGCTGAGCACCCCCCGCTCCCTCAGGCACCCATGGCCTCAGTTCCACGAGCACCTTTCAGCAGCAATTTCACCATCATCAGCAAACTGAACAGCTCAGACAGGCAGCAGTGGGAACCGGCAGCGCTCGCTGCTTCAGGGCACACAGAGGAGGGGCCCCCCCAAGCCTCAGCGGAGCCCCCGAGCTCCTGGGGCAGCCTTTCACGCCTGGCCAGCCCCACTTGGACCGACTTCAGTGCACTCAGCGGGTGGCCAACGCTTCCCTGAACATCCTCAGCAAGCAGGAGAACCGCTTAACCCTTCCCGAGGAATGAGCTCCTGCACTGGAACCGCTGTCTGCCCAGGCCCACAGTCCCACCACCGTTAGTGCCGGGTCAGCGCACTGATGGCCCCACAGCACAAACTGGATCCAGATCGCACGCCGGCAAACAATGGCATTTCTGTTGAATTAGCCGGCCACCGGGTCCTGGCTGCAGATGAGACCGATCCAGTGAGAAGTTGGAGGGTGGGCAAGCAGGCAGGAGCTGCCAGAGCGCCTGCCAGTGCAGCGCCAACCCGGCGCGTTTCTAGGAACTAACCTGGAATGTGGATTTATGCCATTTTACACCAGTTCAGCACCAGTAGCACCCATCTGGAGCATTTCACATCCCGAGCCAGACATTCCTTAATGGGGCTTGGGTAATCCCAACCCCATTGGAGGGAACTGGGGAGAAGAGGTGGTGGTGGTCTCCAGGTGAGCATGCCACATGCAGCAGCTGGGCACACGGGAGACACCATTCCATGGAGCTCACACGGAGCCGGGAACAGGAGCCCAGGGAGGAGCAGTCTGGTGGGGCCCAAAGAAAAGCTGAACACACTGGGTGGTTCTGAGCACCATTTTACTGAAGGGCTGGACACCTGCTAGGACTTCGTAACAAAAAGTTCACTTCATTTAAGAAAAAAGACAGTCTAGTTTTTGTCCCATTCCCTCTGAAGAGCGGAATAATAATAGTAACACTGTCTTTTCACTAAACAATGCCATTCCAAAATATACAACACTGAGTGTGGAGCAGCCCAGCCTCATATTAAACATTAAATATTAATATAGCTTCAGAAACATTCTACACAAACAAATGAAACAGTAAAAAGTTCACTCAAGAACAAGATGGTCAGTTGTTGTAAATTCACCATACAAAAGTTTGTTACTCGCCCTCCCACGAGCTGCAGCCACTGCTCCCCAGCCGTCGCTCGGGATCCCTGAACACTGGGATGCCCACGGCTAAGCTGGTGGCACTGGTCCCAGCCGGAGCAGGTCGGTCGTGCTGTGGCATGGAGACAGCTCTCCTAGAGATGATGGTTGGCAGAGATGAGCATGAGGGGCCAGGCAGTGCCCACCCAGAGCCTCTGCGTCCCTCAGAGCGGCTGCTGTGCCTCGGCTCGGGAAACGCTACTCCTCAGGAGAGCTGCACCGGAAACCAGGAGGAAGGAACGGTGTCACACACCGTGCCTCCCCTGCCGACACTCGTTTCACGCCCTCCCAGGCCTGGGCAGCGTGGCAGAGCAGGGGCAGGAGGGGAGGTATTTCTGGGGGTAGCTTTGCAGCACCTTCTCTTTTACAACAGCACCGCGTGCCTGACTGTGTCTGCGGGAATCACCAGACTCTCACAGGGGCTGCCTGTAGCAACAGGAACGGAAAGGGCTAATTAAGACAACAAGGAGAGAGTCCCAGACTATAATAAGGCCTTTAAGGGACTCCCCGGGACAAGGCCTAACTGTCTGCGCAGGGGAAGGTATTTCAGATGCTCACCAGAGGAATTGCTACCCCTCCTGCGAGGGCGTCCAGGGGGACAAGTCAGCATGCCCGGGAGCTGGGAGGGGGGAGGGGGAAGGGGGCTCTGCAAGCCGGGGACCAGCTTACCTCCCCCGCAGCCACCCGAGCAGGGCCAGTCTGTGCAACTGATGAAGGATAGAAATGAAGGGTTAGGAGGGGCACCTGCTCCAAAAGGGCACCCCCTCACCCATGCCCCAGCACCTGCAGCACCAGTGCCTTCATAGTGCTGCCAGACAGAGCAGGACAGGCTCCATCAGCCGGGCAGGGACAGAGTGGAGGCAGTGCTACGGTACACCACAGACCCGGCTCCTCTGTTTGCAGATCTCAAAAGCTGGCCGGCCAGGTGCTGCTGGTGTCTTTGGTTTCCCCTAATCCCACCTTCTTGCATTTTCACCAGATCTCCTCAGTCTTCCTCAGCACCATGGCTTTGGAGGTGGCAGCCAGCCAGGCTGCGAGTACTAGCACAGTCACATCTATGACACTTGGGGCTGATCCAAGTGTGACAAGTGTCCAGTGACAAGACCTGGCTCTTCTGCCTTCTGGGACAAGGTCTCTGCTCCACCAGCCAGCAAGGCACCTGGCACCTTCCTAACAGCACCCAGGTCCTGGCAGGAGCAGGCTGGAAGGAAAAGAAAACCCGAGCATGGTGCTCTCTAGCACAGAGCCCCAAACTTGAGGTCCTAGGAGCAACCTGCCCTGCTGCCCTCTCCATGGATGGTGCCAGCCCACCCAGCTCGCAAAGCCAAGGGCCGCAACACCATTGAGAAGGTGCAAGGTGCCCCAGAACAGCTGTCCTCTCCTCAGGCCACCTCAGCTCCCGGAAAGCCATCCCCATCTGACCACAGCAGCAAACAGGCCAGTGCCACTCTGAAGACTGAAACAGAAACTGTCACTTCCACACAAACCAACCAACCTGCTTGAGCGGCAGGTGCTCCACGCAGCTCAGCACCGACCCTGCCAACCACGGCCGAAACAAGGATCCTCCCACTTAAATCTGCCCTCCTGCCTGGGACGCTGCCCAGCTCGCGTGACACTGTCCAGCTGCAGCTGAGAGACTGACCCGCTCTCCATCCTCACACATCCCTTGTGCCATGGCCAAAGGCCCAGTTCCCAGCAGAGGACTTGACCCAAGGGGGAGAGCAGCTGGAGTGGCTGCACCCCCCCACAGGCTGGCAAGGTCTGGCCATGAACACAGCACAAGTCACAACTGAAATGGCCCAAATTCTGTGCTCAAGCCCAAAACCCAAAGCCCCCCAGCCTCTCCTGCCACAGCTGGAGCCAGGGGGCTTTCACCAGCTCCACTGGTGGAGAAGTGCTGCTGGTGTGTGAGGGGGGCCCAAAGGACACAGGGCAGAACAGGGGCAGCTGTGGAGCAGGGCCATGGAGCCGGGTGCGGAGCATCACCCACCTGTGCTATTCTGCTCCCGACTTCCCTGCGATGCTCTTAGCTGGCAACTGGCTGAACTCTGTGCAGGAAAACACCAGGCAGCGAGGGGTCTCAGACCGCTGACCCCCCAGCCCTGTTGAGCGGGAGCGCTGCAGGCTGGGCAGGTGATGCCCTGGTCTGAGAAGCATCCAGCTAGGTGAGTGCTCACAACAGTCCACAGAGAACACCTCCTCCCCACACTGCAATACCACTAGTGGGCTACAAAACAGGAGTAACAAAATAATCCCTTCTTATTTTGCAGAAAAGTACTTAAGAAATTCTGTACATGGATCGCTATGGCAGCTGGCTCTGCAGGGGAGAGGCAAACAGTTTGGAAGCAGGGGCACCACACTACATGGCTTGCAGGCAGGACGCAAAGGAGAATCTTCTCCAACTGAAAGTAGTGGCAGAAGGTGAAATCTGATCACAGTGGACATGAGCTTCAAAACATTTTTACCAATTAACAATGTGATTTCAACTGGTATCTGATGTCAGCTTCCCCTTCAGCTGCCTGCCGGACAAGCTGCTCTCCCCACGGACCTCGCTGAGGGACATCTGAAGCATGCAGGAAGCTCAAGGACCTTGTCTGGTGGAGGCGAAGCATAAACTCTTGCTCCTTGGCAGCTGAATAAAAGGAGAAATGATTTCCACAAACTCAGTCAGAAGAACAGCCCTTTGACCGCTGGCTGAATCATTTCTCAAAGTGACAGTGGCACAAATCCATGCGGTAAAAGCATTCCTAAGAGAGTCTCCAAAACTCTCGGCTGTCACGGTGCCCAGGAACAGCATAGGCCAGGTTAGGCACTTGGATGAATTCAAAGTGACTAATACAGGAACAGGTCTGAACAACCTGCATACAGCATGCTCAGCAGAGACCACAGCACTCCAGGAGATGCATTTCTATGTGCCCTGCCTCTTACTGCTGCGCAGGTCCCTGGAAGGCAAGTGTTACTCTGCTGTCACAGAATAACATGGGATGGAAGGGACCTCTGGAGGGAGATCTCTGGTTAGATCACGTCCTAGGCAGGTCTGGTTTGATTAAACTCTTATCTTCCCTAAACACCAGACAGCAGCGTCCACAGCACAGCCCCTTCTGCAGCCTCCTGTACATCACTGTTGAAGGCCCAGGATGCCAGGAGTACCGGCACTCGGCCATGAGATGAAGGATGGCAGAGCCAACCACCCACAGGTTGCAGGCACCCCGTCTGCCAGCACTGGATGACAGGCAGCAGTTGCTGACATTGGCACCAGTGGCTGTAAAGTGAATAACAAGCTGCAATCCTTCCAGCCAAGTTCCTAAATCACCTGCGAGGGGGAAGAAGAGGCGTCAGGAGGGCAGAGAATCGACCTCCAGCGCTGCCCAGTAGCTCAGGGGCCCTGCAGTCTGTTAGAGATGTGCAGAAGAGCTGACAGAGACTGGACTGATGACGGACAAGTCCCTGAGCACAGAGTTATGGGGTGCTCACTTCCCTGGCAGAAGCCTCAGTGACGCAGAGGCATTTCTAATGCTCATCTCTCACTGCAAAGCAGAAGACCTCTTGCTGGAGGCCTGGGAAGGACACCAGACGAGCTGTTGCCACCAAGCATTCACAGAACTCAGCTCGGTGCTGGGAAAGGCATGGCAGCGCTAAGGCAGTATGTTCTGCTGGATGTGTTAAGCAACAGTACAAGCCAAGTCCTTGACTGGCAAAGACTCAAGCTGTGAAAGACAAGAGGTAACGGAGAAGAGCGGGGAGGCAGGCAGCAGTGCAGCTGGGGGAAGAAACACGGTGAAGAGGAGGGATGGGGCCCGATAAGCTGGCCTCAGGTGGTCAGCTTCCTTCTCAGGCTGAAGTAAAAGCAACCTCAATCCTAATTCAGCCTTGTTGATGCATGGCTGTTTTTCCCACCGGAGGCCAGGCACTCAGCCGGGATGTCTGTGCCGCACGAAGAGGCTCCAGAGACAGCTCTTGGTGCCCTTATAAGGGGCTGGGAACAGGGGAAGCCGCCGAGCAGCCTGTCAGACAGCGATACCGCAGGCAGGAGTTCAGAGCCCTCCTCGGGAAACAGCCAAAAAGAGAAACTCCAGTGCAAGACTTCAAGACCTGGCATTTGAGAGCGTGGGAATGAGAAAGGTCTGAAGGAGCAGGAACAAAAGGGACAAAACAATTTTTGGCCAGTTAATAGTGATGGAGGGTCCCTGTTCATCCAGCATTATGTCAGGACAGGGAACTCTCTGCCAGGGTGCTTTAAAACACAGAAGCAGAAGAAAATATTTCCTCTTCGTCTGCAGCCAACCAGCGGCATTCACAGGTCAGTCTCAAACACTGCAAGTTATGATCTCTGACAGCAACTCAGATACACACAGTAAAACCACACAGAACCGAGTGTGCGATTCAGAGCCTGCAATCATCCCCCAAGGGAGGACCTCCACCTGGGCAAGCGCGGAGAACCCTGGCTGTGCCTCGGGACACCCCGCTTCCCTGCCCTCTCACTCCTTCATGAACCTCCTCTCTCCTCTCTGTGCCACAGTTTTCCTCTCTGAGCTGGGGATCAGACACTGACCCCTTTTACAAAGCGCTGAAATCCAGCCAGGTGCTAGGGAGGGGCTGAAACGTGAGGAGCTGGGGCTTCCCAGGGGAGCTCATCCCTTCAGCCAATGTCCACAAAGATTACTAGGTCAGACAACTGGTATTTTGATCTGGTGAGAGAATGAGTGGATTACCGGCCCACTGCTGCAGAGATCTGAACGTACGGCAGCGTACAGTGCCTGGCCCAACGCTGCTCCCTCTCCCTGAGCAGCCAGGTTCTGCTTTTGCAGTATCCCAATACAGATCGTCTCATCGGAGACCGTCTCTCCCAGGTGACAGCGGCAGCACCTACTGCTCCAACACACTCCAACGCGGTGTTTCTCCTGGAGCTTGCGGATCCTTCCCTGTGGAGAGCAGATCCACGCACGCAGCCTGTGTTCACATCTGACAGTGTGCCCCCGGTGCAGGAAGGCTGACACAGCCGCCTGCAGCGGTTCCGCAGTGCCTCCTGGGGACAGCAGAGCCTGCACTCCAAGAGCTTTCACACCTGCCACACACCTTCTCACAACATCCCAGATGGCACAGCAAAGCTGTCACCCTTCACAACATAGTGCTGATCTCCCCTCCTACTGCCTCACCCCCACAAACCAACAGAAAGAAACTCTCTACATTTAAGTACTGACATATATCCTCCCAACTCTTCTGCTTTTCTGCTTTAATTGAGGCTCAAATATCCCACTGAGCTCTGGGATGGGATGTATCTAATACATTCAAACACAGCTTGTGTCTTTTCTACTGGCACCTAGAACCTGCTCCTGAAACATCCAGCAACAGCAAAGCAGTTACGTGGTGGGCAGGACATTTTACACAATCCCTGTTAACAACTCCAGCCCTTCGGCTCTAACAGTCACAGTTCATGTTCTAGGTCTGCACCTGGGGTACAGGAGAGCAGAGCAACACTGGGTTCTGAGGAAGAATGGCTCTTTGGAGCCAAACCTTACCTTGAGTTCAGAGTTTCTACTACCAACGAATGGAGGAGTCACCTAGAGACGTCAGGCAGACTTGCAGGCAACAGCCCCGTAACACTCCCCCACAATTACGCAGAGGTAATACCAAAAGTATGCTTAAAACTATAGTCAACTGTCAGTTGGTAAACCTCCAAATTGCTTGGCATTTCTGGAGACAAACAAGTGGCTATAACTGTGCCTGCCTTTGAGCTGCTCAAATGAGCCCAGAACAGACTGTCACAACACTGAATCACAAAGAAATCCTGGCACCTCTCAACAAAGGACTGGCTGAAGGGGAGGGGGAACAAAAGCTATCGAACCCAATCCCAGAGGGATGGAGGAAGTGCATCTTCCCACAGTTCCTGGGCCATATGCACATATATGGATATATAGATATATAGATAATAAAGTTATAAAATTTGATCAAAATAAACCCAGTAAATGTACAGCTTGAAAAAGAGCAGTATCACAGTGCATCAATGTCATGAGAAAGTCCCATGTTCTCACCCTGCATGAGAGCGCAGCCTGCCACCTTCAGAAGGGTGCCCATAGGAAGTGAGCCCTCCAGCCTGCTTGGCTCGCCGCGGGTGAGAGTCACCATCCCGCATTCCCAAACAGGGTTTTTGTATTTCTGCAGTCAGTTCTGCATAGCAGTGGTAGACAGGCAGAAACAGTGCAAGAGCAGGCTGCTCCGTCTGCAGGTTAGTTGACGTATTGTCACCAGGTACCAGAGATTCAGAGTTACTCTTAAACTTCTCCATGCTCTGGTGCCAGGCTCGTATTTACTTACTTACAAAAAAAAGTGACAAAGTGAAGAAACTCAGGGGACACTGTGAGAGTGGGACAAGGGCTGAATTCGGATGACGGGGGACAGGTTGACCCTAAGAATCTTCTGTGCTCTCCTCCTCACTTCATCATCAGAGGAAGAGTTGCCCACCTTGATGGCCCGGAATTTCAGTAGGTTCAAAGTGCTCTGAGGCCGTCGAGATTTATTTCGGACAGGAATGGTATTTGCTTTCTTCCTCTGTGGTGCTTCTCTTGCCTCCGTAGCTCTTCTCTTCTTTTGCCCAACACTCTCCCGGTAAGTGCTGCTGTCCTTCCACTCTGTTTTCCCCACCAGAGCTTCCTTACCTTTAATTTTCAATGTCTTGGACTGCGGTGCTGTGGTGCAGCCTTGGGACGAGCTGCCTGTCACTCTCCCGTTGAGAACTCCCGAGGCTTTGCAAGCATTGCTCTCCTGCAGCACTCCACCCTTTGGTCCCTTCAGAAGATTTAAAGTGAGGGTGGAAGAATCCGGTGCTTTCTTTATCAAACGCTTGTACCCCTTACCTTCTGTTATTTTAGTGGTCTTGCCTGAAGAAAACTGCCTTGGCGGATTCGAAGCCTTGAGGAGTTTAAGGTCTGAGTGCGAGATCCCTAGACGCCCTTGCGTGTACTTGGACTCCAAACAGGATGCCGTAGTTTTCAGCGGCACCAGAGCTTCCAGAACCACTGACAGTCTCATGGCTGGATACACGTCAGGATACATGTTTGTAGGGAAGCCCACTGCCGCAGCCTTGGATGTACCAGACCTTGTCTGCTTCAAGGAGCTCAAGAGGAGATTTGTGGAATCCCCTTTAGAGATGGGCTGAGTGGAGACTTTCGAAGAGTTCAGTGAAATGCTGGTTGGAGAAGCAGACACCTTTGCTATGGCTGCGGTGTTTCTAGTCGGACTCTTAGCGGACTCGGCAGCATTGGCACAGTTGTGCGGGGTGCTCTCTTTTGTTTGACTAGGTGTGTCTGCCGTGCACGAGCTGTACCCATACACATCCTTACTCCTCAGAATTGTGGGCTGGTAGCCCTCCTCTTTCAGGCTCTGAATGAAGGCCACCAGCTGGGTCTCTGTGTCCGAAAGGTCCTTGGACATCGGGTTGAAGACTCGGAGGGCTTCCTCCAGCACTTTCTGTCCTGCAGAGGAAATTCTTGACCAGGAATGGACAGCTTTCTCTTCCACATTGTTCACTGCAATATTCATGGCATTAGGCAAGCGGGTGCTTCAAAAAGGTCCAAATTACTGGAAAAACAACCCTTGACACCTCAAAAGACAGAGAAGATAGTTAGCTTACAGCAACTGAAATCATCTTGCATTTTTAAGCGGGGACCTGAAACTATTAAGCCCAGGCGTGGCTACTCACAAACAC
The DNA here is from genome assembly GCA_008921705.1 of Burhinus oedicnemus. Classification (NCBI taxonomy): domain Eukaryota; kingdom Metazoa; phylum Chordata; class Aves; order Charadriiformes; family Burhinidae; genus Burhinus; species Burhinus oedicnemus. The sequence continues at coordinate 941,350 of VFFE01006593.1, read as the reverse complement.
TGGATCAGATTCTGGGCATAACCCAAGTTAAAGCATCATCAAGAATATCCTGTCACTGATTTATCTCTGAAGTAAAAATAAAACGTCTCTCGCAGAAATATCCTCAAACCTAAACAAAGATTTCAGGCAGCCCCAACCAACCCATCCCAAGATGAAGGGTTCCAATTTCTCAGTGAAATCTGCAGCTCGTTTCCAGTGTGAGTTTGATACGCCTCAGCTTTGGGTAACCAGATCTCATTTTCCCTTGGTAAAGCAGCCCGTCATTGAATCCTCTCCCTGTGCACGATCGAGCCATCTCAACCTCCTGAGCACCTCCAATCTATCCCAGCATCACGTTCAATTTTCCAGCTTTCTAATTGATCCTGCTCAAAAATTGATTCTGAATCCCTGCCAAAGCTGCAGCACCCTCCTGAAGACCTGACAGCAGAGCTGGAGGCTATTTCAGTTGTGCTTCATTGATGCCGAACGCTGTGGCAAAGCAATACCGCTCCTTGCTGTTCCCTTGTTTGAACAACGGTCTGCAACTTGCTGTCACAGCAAACTGGTGTTGATCCAAGGGCACTCGCTGCCAAGTGAGGAGGAAGCAGGAAATTCAAGCAGGGCGGCATGAAGGAAACACACATCTCCGGGGCCAAGTGTACAATGGCCTGAGGGACAATGCTCTGATCATGCTCAGGGCTACACAGCTGTCTGCCTAGGACAAAAGCACTATTTATTATTTTAAATAAAAAAATAGGCACTGAAGAGCAGTCCAGGTAGGACTTTGTGATGCACCTGGGAGAACTCTGATCCCCTCATGCTGAGTTATAAAATCTTTAGCTTCACTGATATCTCTCAAAATAATAAGGAGGATTCAGTGAAAAATCCTTTTCAGGGAAATGCAGAAGGTGTTGGAGACGCTGTCGGAGAGGGCAGTACACAGGCAAGAAAGCTGTGATGGAAAAGTTAGGGCCTGAGCAGCAAGGAACTACTCATGTCTGAAGTTCCTCCCAGAACTCCGGTCACTGCAACCCTGGAGCCAGGGAGTGCCGGCCCCAGACTGGCGCCCTGTGCCGCTGCTGGCTGCACAAGCAGGGAAGAGACAGAAGCCAAAAGCTGCTGCAGAAGGGGAAGCACAGGTCAGCGGCGGGGGGGGGGGGGGGGGGGGGGGGAGCGGGGTAAGAGCCTCCGCATGACAGACTAATCTCAGTCAAGTGTTCTGCAGACGTCATGGCAGAAGAGGGATTTGGAGGAGGATAATGCAGTTGCTCTGCGACAGGCGGGTGATCTCCCACAGATGAGGGGAGGCAGGCAGGGCAGTGCTCCAACAGCCATGGCCGGCGTCATTGGCCAGCAGTGAGATTTGCCACCTCCAAAGTGAACAAGCAGTGAGATTTGTCACCTCCAAAGTGAACAAGCGGTAGCAGGCACAGTGAAGCCAGTGAGGATGTAAAGCTTAATCCCAAGCTGGTAGAAAGGGAGAAACACAACTAACAATGTGCGCTCAACAGGCTGCTAAATGGATCATCTTCTGCCAAGAACTTCAGGCTGCAGCAAGCCCGGGAACAGCTGGGACACCTTAAGGGACATTCTGATGTTGAACGGAGAGGCTGTGACATCTCAGCAGGGACAGGACATCTCAACATCGATCCACCCGGTCCTGTTTTGTGCAGTGCAGTTTTGTAGTAGGAGTGAAAGCCAGCCATAAGCAGGCACACCCAGACAGTCTGTCCACCCAACAGCAAGTCTGTTCACTTCAAACGCTAGCTAGGGACGTGCCCTGGCTAAAGTGCCACGGGGCCACAGGCCCGCAGCACTCCTGGCAGGGAGGGAAAGCACCGACAGGACCCTCACGCAATGCTGGAGCAATGCCAGGCCTGGCTGTCCGGGCAGGGTGCTCGAGGGAAGGGCTCTGCCGTGCTTCTCCGGGCACACCAGAGGAGCAAGCCGGCTGCTGGCAGGACCCAGACGCGGGGCTGGGGCAGCCTGAGGAGACAGAGGCTGGTGTGGAGATCCAAGGAGGGCTCGGCGGGGGCCGCCGGGGCGGGCAGACCCCCGGCGCAGCCCCCCCTCCTGGCCCACCCCTCGGTGGAGGAGATGGCCCTTCCCGAGCGCCTGTCCCTCGCACACCCCTCCCCAGGCCCGGCCCGGCCCGGCCCGGCCCGGTAAGGAGGGGCCGGTGGGAGCCCTGGCCGGGCGTCCTCGGCCCGCCGACCAGAGGGGCCCCGTGGCGGGGAGAGCCGCCCGGTGCCGGTACCCTCCCTACAGGGCTGCGGGGAGGTGATTGATGCAGAACAGCGGGTGCGGCCGCCCCGCTCGGCCCCGCGCCGGCTCTCGGGCCCGGGGGGGCGGGGCCCTCAGCGCCGCGGCTCCGCCTCCAGAGCCCGGAGGCCGCCCCGCCGGGCGGCTCGGCAGCGCCCTCGCCCGGGAGCGCGGGGCCCGGGCACCGCCGGCCCCAACCTACCGGCCGCCGCCAGACCCGCACCCGCCGTTGCGCTGCGACCGCCGCTCCAACATGGCCGCCCGCGGAGCGCCGGAAGCACCTCCCACTTCCGCTTCCGGACCCCTTCCGCGGACCGGGGCCACGCCCACCTGCACGGAGAGGGGTTCGGCCACGCCCCCTGACCCCCGACCTCCGCCTCCGCCGCGTTCGCGGTCTCCATGGCGACGGCGGTCGGGACGCCGGTGGCGGGCGGCGCAGCCCGGGGCCGGCAGGGGGCGCCGGCCGGCGGAAGCGGCGCGTGCGGAAGCGGCGCCGTTTCCAGGTAACGGCGGCGCGGCCGGAGCCGGTTCCGGTGGCGGGGCCGCTTTCAGGGCGATGAGCGGCGGAGCCGGGCGGCGGCGGCGGCTGGTGCTGCATGTGGACCTGAACAACACGGTGGTGGCGGCGGACGCGGTGTCTGGGCAGGGCCCGCGGGCGGCCCTCAACACCTTCCTCAGCACCGTCACCTGGGGCCGCGCCGGGGCCGCCGGTGAGCGCCGGGGCTGCGGGGGCCGGGCGGGCGGCGGGGGCGGCGGCGGCGGCTGAGCGCTCTTCTCTTTTGCAGGCGAGTGGCAGTGGGCGAGCGACCGCCCTTCCCTGAGCGCCCCCTGCCCCGGCGCCCTCAGCTACTACAGCCACCATGGCCGGGACCCCGCCTTCACCGAGGCGGGTCCGGGCCGGTGCTTCGGCAGCCTCCACGCCCGCCACCTGCGTCTGCTGGAGTGGCCAGGCCGCCCGCACGACGTCTTCTCGGTCCAGGGGGAGCCCAGCAAGAGCTATCACCTGATCCTGCCCGCCTTCTTCCGCCTCCTGGACACCCTGCACCGGGAGGGGAGAGCCTTCGCCGTAGTCTTCAGGACCTTTGGCACCGACCTGCCCCGTGCCCTCCAGGCTGTCGGCTGCGCCCTGGCTGGGCAGCACCCCCAGTTCCCTGCCCTGCGGGACGTGGCGGTGAGTGGCACCCCGAGAAGGGCAAGTGGCCTGCACGGAGCTCCCCTAAATCAGGCTGCTCTCGAGCCACTCGGCCATCCCGCTTCTGAAAGCTTCTGCGGAGAAGAAACACAGCCAGCTTCTTGGGATGAAGGCATTAGCCGGGGGAGTGCACATGTGTGGAGATCCTGTGTGTGCGTGTGGATCCTGGGTGGGAAAGGTCTCCTCTCAGGATATCCTGGCTTGGACAGAGCATCCCTTGTCCCGGAGAGGGGCTGCTGCAGTAGAGTGGGGCTCCCTAGCTCACCGTCGATGGCAGCCGTGCTCTGCCTTTAGCAGTACACAGGGCAGGAATGCTGGGAATGAGCTTCGGAAGCTGCTTTGGATGTTCCTCAGAGCATTGATGGGGAACACAGATTGAAACGGGGCAGTGTGCAGCTAGGAGGCCATTCCTTTCCATCCCAGGGGAGGGGATGATTTTTGGTTGGGGGGATTCCACACCTCCTCTTGTCTTCTCCCCAGCGCTGTCCTCCCACGCTGCGGTGGTGGGGAGTCTCCACCCTGCTGTTTGTTGTCTCTGCCAACGCATGAAACAACCTGTCTGCTTTAGAAACCTTTCCTCTCCTGCTTTCTGTGGTCCTGCAGCTCCCTGTGGACCTCACCCCTGGCCAGATACGCTGCAGCAAGCGAGAGGTGGTGCTGACAAGGGGAGCAGAGCGGCTGGCCACCCGGGAAGATGGAAGAAAGCTTTACGACTACTTCAGCTCCTTGGAGGGAATTGGAGGCTTCCAAGACCACTTTGACTGGTGAGAAACCGGGCACTGAGGAATTGGATTGGGCATTTTCTTCTCTCCTGTGATTCTCCAAGCTTCTGGTCTGGGATTGCTCCTAGTTTTGAGGTCTTTACATTGTTGGGGCCTCTGTCACTTACATGCTCCTTGTTTTGCCTGTGGGCAGCCTGATGGGGCTCTTGCATCTTTCCTCAGGTCCCCATCCCCTGGTGTACCTCCTGCTTTTCTCCAAACACCCCCTGATTTGTCACCTTGCCACAAAATGCCTCTTTTCTGGGAGGCAGCAGCAGGCAGAGGGACAGGACGATCTCCATCCTGCTTCCCTGGCTCCCACGGTTGCCCTGAGCCCACAGTGCAGTCTTGCCTGGCTTTACCAGAGAGTTCTCGCCATCTCCCTCCCTTGACTGCTTCTTGTCACCCTTGCTCTTTCAGGTGGGCCAGAAATCAGTTCTCTTCCCAGGGTGGGAAGCCCCTGTGGATCGACCCCCACGATCCCCATGTTCACCACATCTTTTTTGACGACAACATCCGGCTGGACGATGCAGACACCATTGTTCATCCCCAGGTAGGCAGCTGAAGGCCCCTCCAGTGCCAGCTGCCTGCGCTGGGGGCTGTCCCTGGTGAGGTCAGGCACATTTTGTCCCCTTTGCATGAGCGTCGGTGGCAGCAATTCACGGGGCTGCGAGTGGGTAGGGTGAGATCGGCCGTCAGTAGAGAACAGCAGGTGCTGGCTGCCTGCTCTCACTGCTGAGTGCCTCTGCTCTGCTGGGGTGAGTCAGCCCCGCTCCCGGTGGCAGCAGCAGTAGGCCAGCCAGCCTCAAGTGTGTGGCCACAGCTCGTCTGTGACATCGAATTAAAAGGACAGTGTTTGCGGAAACTTGGAAAACGTTTATGCAGACAGAAATGTGTCTGGAAGTTGGACAACTGTCAATGCTCAAACAAGAGCTGCAGCTCCATGGACAAGCCCAAAACCCTGCCCATTTCCATCTGGGAGGAGACAGTGCCAGTGGGGAAACCTGCAGCAGCCAGTGAATGGTCAGCAGCGTTTGCCGGGCAGCTGGAGAGTGGCGAGGGATGGGATGCTCGTCAGATATTCACCTCCATACAAGTTCTCTCAGCTCGTGGATTTGTAGCTAGTGGCAGGAGCTCTCGCTGCCCGGAGCAGACCTGTCAGGAATAGGCTTTGGTCTGTGCCGTGCCCAATTCAGGGGAATTAATGCAGACGGCTCTGCTGAGAGCCTGAGGCTCCCGTGTGCAGCAGCTGCTGCCTGCGTGCCTACAGCAGCCGGAGCGTCGTTCACACAGCTCTGCTCGCTGCATTTCAGCCTCAGGCTGTTTCTCTGATCAAGGAGTTCCTCCTTTGCCATCTGTAGCCAGCACGGCTGGTCAGTCGGGCTGCTTGGCTTGTCTCGGGGCAGCCATTCAGCCAGCCCCAGGGCTCCCCACACTAGATCAGTCAGGTAGGATCAGGTTATCCTGGCGGCAGGCCTCGCTGGGGTCTGGGTGGCAGCCGAGCATCTCGCCAGCAGGGCTCATCCCCGCTGCTAGGACTTCGCCGACTTGCAGCCAGGATCGGTAGATTAGACACCAGCTTCCCCTCCTCTTGCATCACCAGCTCTGCAGGGCTGTCCCTGTGTCAGTGATGGTGACAGAGCAGCACTGGGAGGGAAACAGATTGCCAGGTGGGCTTAGGTAGAGCCATGGTTAAAATCAGAAGGTGCAGTCCTTGTTCTCTCCTGCGTGACAGGCTGTGGCAGCCAAAGGAAGAGCTGTTGGCAGAGGTTTTTCTGGGAGTCGGCTGTTCCATAGAGCCATTTTCTTCCAGCTGTGTGGTGTGGCCTGTTCCTTAGGGGAGGCCTAGCCATATGTGTGATGAGCTGGTGTGGGAGGGAGGGGAAATCGGGAGAAACTTTATCTTCTACCACTGGAGTGGAGATGGGAGCCCCAACCTCTGCCACCAACCCACAGCCAGTGTGAACGCACCTGGCCAGGGAGGAGGGCAGGGTGCACCGCAGGATGCCTGCATTGCCACCAGGCTCTGCACTCCTGCCAGGCACGGCCCTGGCACTGCTGCACGTGGAGGGTGCAAGTGCTTCTGTGCGCTGCTCTCTCCCCGCAGGTGTTTTCAGAGCAGGGCAGTAGCAGCCCCAGGCGCGTTCCCACCTCGGAGCTCTATGACGTTTGCCTGGTGCAGACCGACCTGCTGGAGGCCATTGCCAATGAGGACTATTTCCTGCGCTGCGTGAGGAGGTGCGAGGAGAACTACGACCGCTACCTGGCCAGCAGGGAGAAGGACATGCCGAGCTAGCAGCAGGATGGGCAGTGATGCCACCTCCTGGGGCCAAGGGGCTCTGGACTGTGACACTCCCTGCTTTCTGCTGCACACAGGCAAAGTCCCGGGCTGTGCTCCTGCTTTGAGCTGTCCCCTTTCTCTCCAATGTGTGATGTGCCCGCTCAGTCCTACCAGGAGCCTCCATGCCCGAGCACAAGCATCCTTGCAGCTTGTGTGACAGGATCCCTGGAGGAATCTTTGGCAGTGCTGTGGGGAGCTGCCTGCCTGGCTGGTGGGGCAGGGGCAATGCAGGCAGCCACACAGTGTTCATGCCTCCCTTTCCGCTCCCGCACTGGTGGCTGGTGCCAGGGTAAGGGCAGTGTTACTGGCGGCACACCCGAGTGCTGCTTGCGCCATGGTGTTCTCCCGGGCAGAGCTAGCGATGCCGTGTCATTTCTGCCTGTTTTTAAAGCAAACCTTTCTAGCCTGTTTCTGTTGTGAGTTTCCTGCCTGCCCTTGGTTCTGCCTCTGCTGGTGGGTGGAAAGTGCCTTTCCTGGCGTATTTGTTTTCAGGGCTCAGCCAAGTGGGGACGAAGGTGATGGCAGAGGGTTTGGGACCTGTGTGCACCTTCCTGATGCTGCTGAGAGATGCCGGCATGGTCGTGCTCAGAGTGGGGCTGAGCTCATGCTCTGTCCCCAGCAGCCCCGCAGTGGTGACGGGCAGGGTGTCCTCTTCAGGGCACGAGGGTGGCTTCTCAGCTCTGTGAGCCCGGTGCTGGGGCAGCTCCGGCACCGGCAGCGTGCGGCTGGGGAGCACAGAGCCGGGGTCCCCGCCGCCGGCTGCCGCCAAGGGGTCTCTCCGGCCCCTCTTCCCGGCGGAGTGAACCGCACGGCGGGCCGGCGGCACCGAGAGCCCCGGGAGAGTCGGGCGTAGGGGAGCGGGGCCCGGTGGGGGAGGGCCGGGGCGGGCGCGGCGCCGCCCCCACCAGCAGCAGGCGGGCCCGGCGGCGCGGAGCGGCGGGGAGAGCAGCGGAGCGGGCGGAGAGGTGAGCGCGGCCGCGGTCCCTGCCCCGCTCCCGGCAGCGGGGCGGCGCGGGGAGCCCGGGTCCGGCGGAGCAGCGGTCCGGAGGGTGAGGGCTGCGGGCGGGAGCCCCGCTGGGTGAGGGCTGTGCAGCGGGAGCCGCGGAGAGCAGCGGTCCGGTGGTTGCGGTCTGCACGCCGAGAGCAGAAGCCTCGGGGGGCCGGACTGTGCACCGGGAGCTCCGGGGAGTGGGAGCCTTGGCATGGGGAGAGGGATGGGATATGGGCCGTGCACCGGGAACCCCGGTGGGTGCAGGTTGTGAGCCGGGAGCCCTGGGGAGCGGGAGTCCGAGTGGGTGTGGGCTGTGCACCGGGAGTCCGGGGTACGGGAACCTTGGGGAGTGGGAGCCCTGGTGGGTGCAGGCTGTGCACCGGGAGCTCCAGGGAGCAGGAGCCCGGGGTACAGGAACCTCGGGGAGTGGGAGCCCCAGTGGGTGCGGGCAGGGAGCCTGGGGAGTGAGAGCCCCAATGGGTGCGGGCTGTGCACCGGGAGCTCCAGGGAGTGGGAACCCGGGGTACGGGAACCTCGGGGGGTGGGAGCCCTGGTGGGTGCAGGCTGTGCACCAGGAGTCCCAGGGAGTGGGAGCCCGGGGTATGGGAGCCCCAGTGGGTACAGGTGGGGAGCCCGGGGCTGCTGCACCACCAAGGGGAGTCAGCTTGCTGGGGTCGGGGGGGGCCAGGTGCTGACTTGGGTGCTCTCCCCGCAGGAGGCGGTGGGCAGAGCCAGGCCAGTGCTGAGCTGGGCTGGATGGGTGGCACAGCAGGGCTGGGGCCCGGGGACCCCCGGGGTGGCTGAGCTGGCCCATGGCGGCAGGTGCAGGCGCCTTCACGTGGGCCGCCTTCCCCGCCATGCCCACGCAGCGCGTGTACTGCAGCGCCGCGCACCGCGACGGGCAGCTTTTCGTGCTGGGCGGCTGTGGGGGCGGTGGGCAAGCCCTGGGTGCTGCCGAGGTGCTTGATCTCCCAGCCCAGCGCTGGACCACGCTCCCGCCACTGCCCACACCACGGGCTGGTGCGGCTGCCCTCGCCCTGGGCAAGCAGATCCTGGTGGTGGGCGGTGTGGATGCAGCGCAGAGCCCCCTCGCCTCTGTTGAGGTCTACCACGTGGATGAGGGCAAGTGGGAGAAGAAGGCAGCACTGGCTCAGCCCTCCATGGGCATCTCAGCCGTGCAGAGAGGTGAGAGCTGGGGATGGGACTCGGCTGCAGGTAGCTCTACCCTCCAGAGAAGTAGGGATGCAGAGGTCAGGGATGTTTGGGTGGGATTTGAATCCTGCTGCTGCTTGGGATGCAGCACAAGGCTTTCACTCAGCAGCCGAACTTGCCACTTAACGGCAGGGTCATGCTCCTGCCCCAGCAGCCCTGGTACAGCCCAGGGCTGGGCGATGCGGAGCCCCTCTGGGCACAGAAGCCTTCCCCAGCTGCCCTGGCTGGAAGCCGTGCTGGGGTGGCCAAGCACCATGCTGCAGCCCAGCTCAGCGTGCTGTGCATTGAACACGTTGTGATTCCTGCTCAAACTTTGCTGAGCAGCCTCTGAGCCTTGGCACAGCCCGGTAGCCCACAGGCTGGGGCTGGGGTTGGTGCCATGCGTGGTGCCCATGTCTGTTCCCTGGCTGGGGACACCCTGGCCTGGCCCCAGGCTGCAGTGGAGTAGGCAGGGCAGAGGGGCCAGCAGTGCAGTGGTGGGAGCGGGCAGGGGTGCCGGCCATACCGGGAGCAGGAGCAGGATTTGGCAGCATGGCTGTGTTGCCATGGTGTCTCCAGGGAGATGGTACTGCCGAGAATAATTAGAGCCGATGGCCTTGTGCTCTGCTCTGTGCCTGATGAATGGGGCGGAGATGGGGGCAAGGGGGTCCCAGCAGGGTCAGGGCACTGCCGGGCTCAAGCCTGGCCGCACTCATCATCCGCTGGCTGTCCTGGAGCAGTGGCTGGCTGTGGGGCTCAGCAGCACCCGTGCTGCCTGCCCTGCAGGGCACAGGGACACTACCAGCCCCAAGGTACTGCCCATGGCGCCCCCAACCTCACTGCTGCCTCTTTTGCAGACGGGGCTGTCTACGCACTGGGGGGAATGGGTGCAGACACCTCTCCCCAGGCACTGGTCCGCGTCTACGAGCCGGCAAAGGACCACTGGCAGCCCCTGCCCTCCATGCCCACCCCCTGCTATGGGGCCTCCGCCTTCCTGCAGGGCAACAAGATCTTTGTCCTGGGTAGGTGCCACTGGGGCAAGCCGAGCATCTCCCTGTGCTCTTGCCTTCTCCCTCCGCTGCCTCCCCGGACAAGGGAGTGACCTGGTGTACCCCAGGGTGGCTCCGTGCTGCCCTCCCACCCCAGCACTGCAGCTGGTGGGCCCCATCCCACTTGCTGAGCCCACTGACAGTGCTGGCTCAGTGCGTCAGCAGCTGCAGCGTCTGGTCTGTGCACAGGGGGCCGGCAGGGCAAGATGCCCGTCACCGCCTTCGAGGCCTTCGACCTGGAGACAAGGAGCTGGACACGGTACCCCAGTGTGCCCAGCCGTCGCGCCTTTGCTGCCTGCGCCATGGTCGACGGTGTCTTCTTCAGCCTGGGAGGGCTGCAGCAGCCGGGTCCCCACAACTTCTACTCCCGTCCCCACTTTGTCAACACTGTGGAGATGTTCGACCCTGCGCAGGGTGAGCTCCATGTCCTTGGTTGTGGTGGGACCATTTCCTGTGGGTCTGGGGTGCTTCCCTGGGTCTTGGTGAGGGCACACCAATGGCCCGAGGGATGCAGTTCATCCAGGCTCTGAGCATCAGCCCCTTGTACCTTCCACTGCGAGTCCTTCTCTGTGCTTCCTGGCCCAGGGGAGCCGTTAGCCTGGGGGTGTGCTGGCCTTGGTGTGCAGAGAGGAGCCCCAGCAGGCGATGCTCACACCCTCTTGCCCCCAGGTGCGTGGAGCAAGCCGAGCCGTGCAGTCCGCATGAGGGAGAAGAGAGCTGACTTTGTGGCTGGCTGCCTGGGAGGAAGAGTGGTGGCTGTGGGTGGCCTCGGTAATGCCAGGGGGAGGCGCGTTCCTGTCCCTGTCCTTTGTGGCTTATCAGTGACCTGTGTTGTGGTGGAGAGGTTGGCTGTGCAAAACTGTGGTGGTACCGCAACACCATCCACAGCCATGTGGCCTTAGCTCTGCTTGCTGTGTCCCTTCTATGCCCCCGAGCACTGGGGGAACCCTACTGCCCTGCCGCACAGGCTGCCCCCACTGACCCACTTGCCCCTTTCGCTCCCTGGCCAGGCTTTCCCAGCTCATGTGCAGCATGCTGGGCTCAGACAGCCCACACCAGCTCAGCCCTGCCATGCAGGGCTGCAGCACTGCATCCCTCTCCCAAGAGAGCTGGGGAAAGGTTAGTGCTGTCACTCAGCAGTGGGGATGCAGCGGGGAGGGCTGCCGGGGAGCCCGCTGGCTGCAGCACCCCCAGCCCTGCAGCGAGGGCTGCTGGACCCCACCGAGCTCACCTGGGGTGAGCCAGACCTCCGGATGCAGAGCAGGAGGAGGTGATGGGGATGGTGAGTGGTGCTGGCTGGATCCCTGTGGTGTGGCGTTGCTTCTGAGCCCTGCTGGGTCTGGAGCTGCCCTGCCTTATTCACTGGTGATGGCTCTGGGGTGCTGTGGGGGCAGAGCCTGCAGTGCGGCATCGGTGCCAGCAGCCCTCCCTGTGGGGATGCGACTAATTCTCTTGTGCCCCTGCTAATTGCCTCTGGGATTGCGGAGCCCCCACACCCAGGGCTTGGGGACTGGCTGCCTCTGGGGGCTCCGGCTGGGGCATCAAAGGCGTGTGGATGGGGAAAGGCAGAGCCTGGGGTGTGGGGAGGGTCGGGGGGGGCTGATACTGTCCCATCTCCTGCAGGGAACCAGTCCTGCCCGCTGGACTCGGTGGAAGCATTCAGCCTCTCACGGAAGAAGTGGGAGCCGCTGCCCCCCATGCCCACCGGCCGCTGCTCCTGCTCCAGCTGCCCAGCACCCAGCCTGCTCTTCGTCATCGGCGGGGTGGCCCAGGGCCCCAGTGGCGCCGTCGAGGCTCTGTGCCTGCGTGAGGTGCCCTGAGCGGGGCCCCGGGGTCCAGCCCCAGCTGAGCACCAAGTGCCTGAAGACGGGGACAGGGTGTGCACATGCCCATGCGTGTGGGTGACCCAGCTCCGGTGAGCCGCTGTCCCGTGACACCGGACACCGGAGCAGCTGCAGTTTCTTGCCATGCTTTGGAAACCCCTCTTGGCTCCTGCACTGCTGTGGCAATGGAGCCCGGGGCAAAATCCTGCCTGGCGGGAGGGCCACAGCCAGCGGCACAGAGGGAGCAGCGGTGGCAGGACTGTCGCTGGCCGCACTGCCCTGTCCAGCCCCATCCGTGCCGCGGCATATCCGTGCCGTGTGTGTAGCAGTGAGTGCTGTGTCGTCGTAGACCCAGTCGATGTCTCATGTAGCACAGAGGTGCCCTGTAGCTCAGTGCCTAGGAGGTGATGTAGCACCTCAAATAAATGAAAGACATGGAATTTTACCCTGCTGGAGTCATGTCGTCCCTGGTTATGCTGCTTTGGGCAGGGATGTGCTTCAGCCTGTCGGGAAAAACCCCTCCTAAGGGAGAGCCTGGCCAGCCCTTCCCCAGTGGGGGCCTGTGCCACGGGGCAGGGATGGCTCTTGCTCCTTTCCCCCCTGCCAGGGCGAGCGGAGCAACACAATGTAGGGCTCCAGCTCTGCTTTTGGAGAGGGAGAGCTGATCGGTGGCTGCTCTGCCTTGGCACAGCCTTGCTCCTGCTCAGCCTCTCCTGTGGGCAAAGGGGCTGCAGGAGGTGAAGGCAGCAGCAGGAGACGGGTTTTGTCCGACAGAGCCGGGGTGCAAGAGCAGACAGGGAATAGCGAGGGCTTCCAGGATGCTGAGAAATAAGATGTGTAATGATGCCAGGGCTCCTGGGCCCCATCCAGCACCAAAGCCCTGTCTCAAAGGATGGAGCATGTCTGGTGCCTGGGAGAGCCGGATCCAGCTGTGACCAGCTCTCCCAGGCAGGAACACCACATCTCCCACTTACTGCCGGTGGGAAGGGAAGGTAAGCTCCATACCGGTGGTATCTGTGGGTGACATTTAGGAGTGCACAGCAAGACCAGTGGGGAGTGACCCCCCCAATTGCCCTGTGCTGTGGGCTCACCTGAGGCCTGTTGGTCTTGGCTCCATGTAGAGTCACGTACCCCAAAGCACAGAGCAGCGGTTGCAGACGCAGGCGAGGGATTCAATCTTTCACTGATGCGACATTGGAAAGATCTTGCAGGTCTGGGTAAATATCAAGCGCGGATACCTGACCTTTTGGAGAAGACAATTGGCACGATCCTTGGATGGGTAGCAGGGCCGGACAGATGGGACGCCAAATTGCGGCAGAGCACGGGCAGCCTTCAGCACACCACTGGGGCAGGCTGCGCTGTCTGCCGGGGGTGTCACAGCATGGGGAAAGTTGGAAACGATTTAGAGAAAAGCATTCACAAGATGTTTTCGGCGTTGTTGCCGCATCGTCTCCACTGCCTGCCCAGCGCAGTGACTGCGAGACCTGTCCTGACGTGCCGTGTGGCTGTTTGCCTGCGTTTCAGGAGGAACATCCCGGGATACCTGGGCTGGCAGTACCTCGGCTGAAGACATCCCTGCATCTGGCTCTGGAGTTGCCATAGAAACCACCGCTGTGCCAGAGCCAATATCAACAGGGAGCCCCGAAACAGTGATTGAGCTGTACCTTGGTGGCTGGGGGGATGCACTGGCAGCCGGAGAAGGACAGCAGTTCGTGCTGTGCCGGGGGGGCTGGACAGAGGGATCCCCTCCTCTGAGCATGATGTGGCTCCAGCCTTCTCCTCTGGATATTGCAGCAGTGCCCCATTTTCCCAGCGCTCCCCAACTGGTGCTTGGCCTTGGTGGGCTTTTCCTTCCCGAGGTCCTGGGAGGTGACAGACCCCTCGGCGCCGCCATGGGCTGAGGTACCTCCCCCCAGCCTGCCAGCCCTTTCCAGAAGCCACCGAGGTACATAACTTCACTCTCACCAAAACTTTAGTCACAGGGGACTGTGCATCGGAAATGCAGCCCTGATTAATAAGCTTTTTCCCGCAGGAGCATCGCATGGATGGGGTAAATCAGATGCTGAGTCACCAGCAAATTGACATCCCTGTGTGCCAACTTCACAGCTTTCCCTGCAGCTGACGGGGTGCCCAGCGCTGCTTTTACCAAATTCAAGGTGAAAGTTGGGAGATGCTGGATGGGGAAGCCATGGCTCTGGAGCCTCTTGCTGTTGCATCTCCCTGCTGTGGCGGTGTTTCTGGCATCTCCAGTGCCCAGCTCAATGTGGCCAGCAGTCCCTGTCCCACAAGAGGTTTGCCCCTTTCTCAGCAGCACCTTGCCTCATGCATGCAATTGCCTGGCACATCAACCCAATACAGCACCATTTGGCTTGGCTGTTCCACCCAAGGTGAACAGAAATCTGTGACTTCTCCCAAAAGTGTGGATTTCTCATTCTTCTCTATCTCCGCTTTTGGGCACAGGACCAGAATCCCATCCAAATGAGGGGAGGAGAGCAGCCAGGACGATGGCTAAGGACATCTTGGGGTGGATGGAGAGATCTTCAGGCAAAGGGATGATGGCCCTGACCACCCCTGAAGACTGACACGTTATTAACTGAAGAGCTCCTGTGAGTTTCTAATCAAATGCGCTATGAAGGAAAAAAAGTTGAGGGATATACCAAGTATATTGTTGTCTATCTCCTGGCAGCTTCTGCTAATTTTTACTAAATGAAAGGCTGCAAGTATCTGGCCACACTCCCTAATGCTAGAAGCACAGTCTGTTACTTCAGATATAAGGAGAGCTACAAGCCAGCGCCTGGCAACATGGCTAATCTCCCCGGAGCATATTATGGATGGGGGAGACTGGAACTGGAGGTAGCTGTCAGGCCTATAATTAAAAAAATGTATTTCCTTATAGAAATTTATTTCTGTTGTCAGGAGAGATGGAAGTATAAAAATCTCATTTATCATATTCCACAAACTCGGTAGACGCTTAAACCAGAAAGCTCCATCCGCACCAGAAATAGGAATAGCTCTGTATAATAACCTAAAATAACGTGCCGAGCCTTATCGCCGGTGTGCAAAGCATGGGCAAATCCTTTCCTAAGGGTAGTGGAAGTGCTATAAACGAGTACAGGGCTCTGCAGTCTCTTCTGAAGGGAGTTCTGGGCCAACTTTCCAATTACGAGCAATAAATTCATGGAAAAACACCATTTATGATGCAGGGCCATATCGGACCTGGACGCACAGCAAGGCTCTTGGCAGCAGCGCCATGCACCGGGCTGTACAACAGAGCCGTAAGCAATTCAGGAGCAGAACAAGGCTTTTATTTACTCAACAAGCGCAATAGACATTAATGTTCCCGTCAGCATGGCTCTCTGGAGGAAGGTTTGCCTTCCAGCCCACGGCTGCCTTGGGCAGCCCGGCCATTATCCCATCCCTCAAGCAGGAATAGGATCCAGGCTGCGATTCCCCACTCTGGTGCTAGAAAATCAACCCGTTAGAGGCTCAATTGTGCAGCTGAGAGTTAACAAGCCACCGTGATAAATCCGAGCTATTTATACCAGTCCTAGCACTGTAGTGACAAGCAAAAACAATGCAGCAAAGTCACTCCAAGAAGTTTTTTATGGGTAAAAGTCCAGGATTTTTTTTTATTTATTTATTTTTAAGTGAAAGCTTTATTTCTGCGGGATTTGATTAGGAAACCAGATAGATACATCAAGAAAGCCATTACTTTGACGCCTCTGAGCTCCAAGCCGCCTTTAATACTAAAGCCAAAAGAGCATAAAGGGGAATGTGAGTAACTCTCCTAATCCATCCATGAATTTATATCAACCTTATTTCTACAGTGGTTCAGTGCTTACGGAGCATCTTCAGAACAAGCAACCAAACATTTTAACCAGTATTGAAATTGTTTTGAATTAAAGGAGAAAAAAATAGGCAAGTAAGCGTGCCTGTTTTCCATTCCTGAAGACAGAGGCTACAGAAGTACAAGGAAAAAATTCCAGTAAAACCATATTTGAGAATCTTTCTCCGGGGAGTGTTTAGACAACGGGTTATTTTTGTCATACTTCTAATGGGTGAAATTAAATCGTTCTGCGTTTCTGTGAGAGATATTTTATAGGAGACACCACACAGCCTCTGGACGTGAAGTACATGGGTGCCATGGCCGCCATGGCCGCCCTGCTCCTGTGGGAGCTCGAGCCTCCTCTTCCTCCCCCTGCCCTGTGATGGCCCCCTGTGCCCGGGGCTCTGGCTGGGCGCCTGCTGTGGGCAGCCTGGGGAGAGCCTGAAGCTGGGGCTGATCCTGGGATCCATGGCCCCAGGGTGAGCTTCAGGGACCCCCAGCCCCCACGGTGAGGTCCAGGGATGCAGGGAGAGCCACTGGGCCCAGCCCTGGGGCTGCCATGTCGGCCGGGCCTGCCCTCGGCCTGCAGGGCTGTGCCCCCCCCCCAGGCTCTCCCCACAGCAAGGGGGCACAGGGGGACGCTCCCCCCCGCCTCGAGTGGGGCTTATCCCTCTCTCTCCATTTTCTTCCTCCCTGCAGGGGAGCCTGGCGGCAAGGCTGCTGCTGGGTACGAGAGGCCGTGCATGCTGGAGCCATGGTGAGGGCCAGGAGCTCCCAGCGAGGACATCAGCTGTGAAAAAACCATGAATTTTAATGTCTGGAATATCAAGGAGATGTTGAGCACGCCGACAGCCACTGGGTGAGCTTGGGCCACGGGATGGGGGTGAAAGATCATGAGGAAATTTGTCTATAAAATTAAACACTTTGTGTGTTTGATAGTGATGGGGTGAAGTACAGCTAGAATTGCTCTATGGTTAATTATGGTCTGGTTAATGACGGTTAATTAGCCTACTCTGTGATCCTGTTTGTGCCTGCGTTGCTCCCAGCCTGCCAGGCACCGTGATAGATCCACCATTGCCAGGAATTTAAAAACCAGCATCAGCTGAAAGCTGTGCTCTGCTTTATTTGGGGTTTATTCAGGGAAGTCCTGTGGCCTATCTACGTCTAATTAGATAAGTTAAATGTTCCCTCTCGCCTTGTGCAGAGGGTAGATAAAATGAATTGTGATTTGCAATATTGTTACACATTATGTAACTCTAAAATTATTCCATATCCTGCATTTATACGCATGGCTTAATTTTTCTTCCTAGCAGAAGTCAAAGAGCAACTAGAACTCCTCACATCTACAATATACAGTGATACAGCAAATATGGTTTAGATGTAAACATCCAGAGAGCAAATACGTAAGATAGGCTGCATTTCTTACAGCAGAGCATCACCTTTGCATCACATGGCTAAGAAACAGAGCAAGGTTTATCCCTTGTTTGACTCTGGAGAAGCTGATTGATGAATTTGGTGCTCTGAGCCTCTGTTAGTTAAATAACCCACTTACATAACTAACTGTTGTTCAAATTCACAGTTTTAGTCATACTGTCTCTTTGGCCTGATGTTACCACAATGATGGATGATAATGAAAACATAATAGTAGTTTCCTTGCCCATTGTAGAAATACTTGTCATATATATATGAATTAATTGAATTTTGCACAGATGCAGGGGTCAAAGGGGAGCCAATTCAGGGAAAAACATGTTTATATCTGTCATGGCTTTGTCTTTATAAATATGCATTGCATAATTCTATTGTCTTCTTGGTACCTGCAGATTTCTTTTTTTTTTTTTTTTTTTTTAATTTTGTTTTCACTAAGTTGCTTCTAAGTAGTTTGAAAACCTATGACTTTCTGGTCAGAGACTGAGCAGGGAAAATTTAGAGACTACATTAAAAATACATAATATTAAATAGAATTATATATAATTATATTTTTATATTATATAAAAATATATAATATAGATTTTTTAAAAATATATAAATCATTCTGTGGAGTCGTGCAATAGGAAAGGAAATGAGTGGAATAAGTACATGTGCCTGTTTGGAAAGGGATCACTTGAATTCCTTCCTCCTCCCAAGTATCCGGTCAGCTACAAAGTCTTCCGTTTTAACTCATTTGTTAATGCAGGAAGAAAATACAGACAAGATTTTAACACCCACTGCTCAGCATTCCACATTTTTTGCAAGCGAGTTCAAAAGGGCCAAAAAGGGCATAAAAAGTTACTGAAAATGCAGCTGTGTTTTTGGAAGAAGGGGGAGAAGGTTTTCAAGAGGAGAATTAACTTTTTTCTAAAGGAAAAAAAAGTTACTCATAGGAACGTGTGCATGCGTGTGTGTATTTGAAATAGGGGGAAGAGGTGTTGATTCCTTTTTCTCAGCTCACTTCTGTTACTAGAAACCTTTCTCACTGCAGCAGGGTATGCTGTATAATCCCCAGAATACTGTCTTTCAGGGAGCTTTAAAAATTAAACATAAAATCAGCATATAATCTAGGCAGGGTATGAATCATGCTGTGAGTTCTCTGCAAGTTCGAGTCAGGGTGTTACTTCTGAGAGCAGCTGCCACCAGGTCCCTAAAAAATGCAGAGCTCCAGTGACAAAATACCCTTATGGCAGCGGTTCTGCAGAAGCCCAAGATTGCACTGGGTTTTATTCATTGTCTATCTGTCATACACACACGTGCTTCTTCGTAACCGCTAGCAGCCAGAGAAACAGAGTGGGGGAACCAAAGTCCCTGTTTTTCCTGGTTTTGTGTAAGAATATTGACATAATAGAGATCCTAGAAATGCAGGAGAAGGCAGATTATCTAGTTGGACACAGTAATATCAGGGATGCCAATTATTTAAGAAGGTGGGAGAGGGTCACATGGATAGAATGACAGCTATACGGTGGAGAAAACTTAGACTCAATTTAAGTGTATCAACAAACAACACAATTTTTGTGGATTGAAATGCCAGACTTCATTAGGGAAAGTGCCGCATTAGAGCAGCGCTGCTGCCTGCCCAGCCGGAAGGGCAGGCAAAGAAAGATCGCGGAGGATGTGAGAACAGGAGCAGTAAATGCAATGATGCTTCAATCAGCCTTTTATTGACTGGATAAGCGTCACTGGGGCGTGATACTGAAAGTACATTTTCAGACACCATAAATACCTGCCTCAGCCAGGGAACTCCCCAGGGAAGCGACATGTCTTGCCTTGGTCCTGAGCGTTCAGGGTATTGCTCCTGTAGTGCTACCATGAAAGTGACAGTGGTGAACTGGCGTCAACATCTCTGTAGGAGGAACAGAAGCAAAAAAATCCACTACTGTTTAATTTCAAAAAAGACACTGACATAGTAATAAGGAAGCTTTTTAAAAAAGAAATTAAACTGGACAGGCAAAAGGGTTAAATGCTTGCCTGAGGCATAGAGATTATTTAGACCTCATGTTGGAGCTCAGAACAAATGCATACCAGCTCTCAGATCAGATGCAAGAAGGACCAGTACTGGAGTGACATGGTAAAGACGACTACTGAAAATGTGAAGGCATCCTTCAAGAAATGAAAGACAATCAAAAATAGAAACCAGTGTGTTATTATGTTAAATTGAAGTTATGAGAATTTTCTTGTTCTGTAAGAAAAGCAGTAGCTTGCTAAAGGCATAAAAGCTACTAATATACCTACTTCCAAAGACATCAGATGCAGAAAGCCTGCCAGAGAGTACGTAAGGCCAATATATGATGAAAATATTAAAGAGGCATTCAAAAAGGATGCTGTAAGTTAAGGCCTACTTGGGCCATTACTCTCTATGACTTATTTCTGCTGTTGAGAAAAAGCTTCCAAATTTAACAACCTCACTCAATCCATTATCCCATGAAATTCCATCCCACATAGCAGGGTCATGTATTTTGAAGTCACCTTAAGGTCCCAGAATAGGCAGAAAATAGAGGACACTGGCAGGACAAAGACTGAGAGAGCAGCCATAAAAATCCGAAGCCTTGGAGGAATGAGAAACCGGGCTGTAAGTGCAGGCTGGAAGATGGCATCAGACTGGGGTGCATCTCCAGATGTCTAATTCTTAATGTGGTCGGGGATACGTTTTGTGTAAGTAAACAGGGCTGCTCCATGGAAATCCCAATCTCCTCCTAAGAAAAAGGCCCTGCAAGCCCCGGTGACCGGCTCAGGACAAAGGGCTAACGCGGTTTCCAAGGTGAGGAATGTCTGGGCAGTATTGAATCACAGCCGAATGAATAATGGAGTGGCTCATAGAAAGTAAAAATGACCTTGAGGAATTAAAACAAGACCAGAAGGACTTTCAGCCTGAAATCTGGAAACTGGAAGCAGCGTTTGAGCTGAATAACCGAACAGGATTTTGTTGTGGTTAATGCATTAGGGCCAGCACCAAAATCTGTTTGTAGAAATTCCTTTTAGGATATGGTGGAAATTATTTGCAGCAAGCAGGTCACACCATTCCAGAGGACAGAAAGCAGAAAAATAATTTTACTCTGTGGCCATTCCCAGTGAAGAGATGGCCAATGGCTGGAAGCTGCAAATAGCAGCTAGAACTCCTTGATTTAAACTCCTCCAGGCCCCTGGATGCTGAAGTTCCTCTGCACCCAAAGCCAACGCTGATCCTTGCTCATTTGCTGAACACATTGGCAGGCAGCAAATAGTGACGACAAGAGCAGCATAGCAGAGCTAGAGCCAGTTCCTATAGATACAGACTAAAGCCAGGAGGAAGAGCAGGTGAACAGCAGCTCCCAGAATTTCAATTGGATTTATTGTGATGCAGCCCTGGTCATTAAATGAGGAGGAGCAGAAAGGGCTGGGAGATTTTCTGGAGGGGAATCAGGAGAAAAGGAACTTTATGGCACTGATCCTACTCAAGATTATGACCAGGAGAAAAAGATCTCTTCTTTGGGAAAAAGGCTTTACTCCCTTTGAAGAGATATGTCAGGAAGGCGTAAGGCGTAAGTGAGCTTTAGCCACAGTGCTTGGGAAGAAGAGGGATGTTGGCACAGTTTCAGTGGGGATGACAGAACCAAATAAGATCACTTACAGCAGCCCTGTGGATAAATGTTATTTTGCAAATCATAAAAGATTCAGTTTGCTTTTCCAACTGACTCTGAAACCTTGGTGTTGGCACATAAGGATGGATGCAAACAACAGAGTAAAAATTACCAATTTTAAAAAAGACCAATAAGGCCTATGACAATTTATAGTTATGAATTTTTAGCTTGTCAATGCCCCTAGAAACATCTAGGAAACACAAGAAGGGGGTATATATTGCGTGCTGTGTTTCTTTTGGTGTGTTGTATCTGACAGCTGTTTGGGGGCAAGGTAGAACCTTTGAATGAAAGGTGAACATTTGCACAGGGTTGTGCTAAAATATTTGGAAGTGGAAATTGGAACTTAGAAAAATGAAAGAGGCTTCCGAAAGATCTAACTTCTCCTGTGGAGGGGAATTCCCACTGACAACAGGGAAACTGAGACTGTGAAGAACTAGCTGACTCCCCAGATATGCAGAGGGCCGGAGATTTTTTAGATCACGCTCATATTACAGAACGGGTTAGAGTTGCCAATATTGCAATACCTTGCATAAAGCTAGGTGGGAAAAATAAACTGTTCCATTGGTCAGCAGAAGATGATTTAGCATTTTTTGGACCTAACAAGGACTTGCAATGGCACTTGTCTTACACATCTAAACCTGGTTTTGCTTTGGATGCACATGCTAGTGCAAATACCACAGGAACACTATAGACGCAAACGCATGAACGATTCGGGGAATAGCTCGTGTTAGCAGAACGCTAAAAGTTCTCCTGAGATAAACTATTGCATCACCTAGGAGGGACTTCTAACTGGGATTAAATATCTAGGATGCTTCCTCACTGTTTATAAGGAAGGGTTTATATTTAGGATAGAGCATGCATCCCTGCAGCTCAGGCATCCTGAAGGGAATGGTCAGGCGGTTAGAAGAGCTGTGGCTGCCTGATCATGGATCTGATTATAGTTGTCTGATCTCGCTGTCACAGATAGGCCTGGGCCAAGCATGGCCAGGCTCATGTCTTGCCCAGATGGTCTTGTTAGTAAATTAATTGCCAGCAGTGTTAAGCAAGGGAGAAAGAAATGTGTTGCTCAGGGGAATGAGTGTATTCAAAAGAGACATCTGTTTCGTCTCCCTCCCCCTAATTTATGGAAGTGCCATCGTCCCTAAACCAACCACTGAGATAGTGGACTTCAAACAGAAAAATTAGGCTCCAGAACAGCTGACAGCTGCCTTTGGTCATAGTGTCCATGCAGAGTGAGCCTGGGAAGTCACGTGGTTCATACAGTCCTCTCAGCTCAATACTCCTCAAAATACTGGTCATAAAACTCTTTGTTATAGGAATCTTGTACTTCAAGCATTAAGTAATGTGAAGGGACTGAGAACATGAGCAGGTTACGGGATGTGATATTCACCAGTTGTACCAGGCACTGTTAAAGGTGTTTGACAGGCACTTAGGGATTATAAAAACCCTTACTTAAACTAAGAGGGAGCATTTTTGGCTAGAAGACAGGAGGATTTAGAAAACTGGTGCAGGAGATGTGATACTCGCATTGCAAGCAAGGGTCCTGCCCATGTGGGGTCATGGCAGCCCATGTGCTCACATCTCTCCCTGACATGCTGGCTGTAGATTAAGAATTTTTTTTTTTTTGAGCTTAGCTGACATGGAGACAAGAAGTTGTGCTAGTAAAAGTTGTATTCAGATTTTATTCTTAGTAGATTTGGGGTCCAGAGGCAGATCAAGGGAGAATTTTTTAATTCAGAGAGATTTATCAGGCTTTTAGAGAATCCAGAAACCCATACCTCATCTATTTTTGCCTGCAGCTCAGTGTACTCCATGAGCTCAAAGCCAAAAGTAAGTATTAATACGATATTGTCACTGACACCACTATATAATGAAGAGGGAGACTAAGCAGTTCAAGTAGTGCTACTAAATCCCTTCCCTGTTGTGCATATGATGTTTGGACTCTTTCCAAAACTGGGGATCAACCGAACACGTCACTGCTAATAAATGTTGGGGTCCTCATCTTTTATTATACATATGAATTAGTCTCCTGTTCCTTCTCCTTTACTTACATGATTTGATATGGAAGGAAAACCCTGTGCAAGAGTCTCTTTCATGAATTTTGGTCTGTGATTCGCAGTTCCAAAGACAGCAACACATCTCTCCATTTTGGTAGCTTAAAAACCAGCAAGAACTGAGAGTATAAACCTGGCCTGGCTTTTCTGATGTTTGGACCTAGCCTAAGCACTCAGTCAGACCTTGTGGACGTGGAGCAATGGAATAGTGGTCATGTGAAAAATGAAATGAAAAAAGGCTGTATCTTTGCTAGCAAAAAATTGAAGCCAGTCTCTGACAGAATGAGAAGCAACCCTTGGCTGAGGAAAGCTGGTACCATGCCATGGTCCCAGTCCATAGAGCGGTAGAAGCCGTGTCTCTGAAGAGGAGTAGGATCAGAACAATGTAGCACAAAGTCAAGGCTAGATGGAAAAGGTTTATTTGGGTGACACTCAGGGAAAGAAGAGAACTTTTGAGTAGCATGTTATTATGTCTGAAATATTTCTAACAATTCAGATCCATATGCTACCTATTTATTTGTTGTTTCAGTGTGTCAGACCTAAGGCATCTGGAGAATAAATGCTCGAATGTCAACTATCAGTCGAAAAGGTTTACTCTTTTGGAACTGCCTTCCAAATAAGCTGAGCAGCATCTGAGTTACAACAGAAATTATTATCCAGAGTAGTGAAAAGGGAGAGACCCAGCACTTGCTAGGAGTAAACCCCAAGGTGTCCCTTAAAATAAGACTGACTGACTAGACAGGTAGGATGAACTGAGTTAGCTGGCCAGTCCTGGTTTTGGTCTTTTGTCTGCAGGACATTCTGGAGAAACACTTTTACCCCTGCAAGGTGAATGCAGAGCTACCACACTGCATTCATATGGATGTGGCAGTTTACGATAAGCTAGTTGGCTTTGCGTAGCAAAACTACATGCTGTTAAACATTATGCAGATATAGGAACGTAC
Organism: Burhinus oedicnemus; assembly: GCA_008921705.1. Classification (NCBI taxonomy): domain Eukaryota; kingdom Metazoa; phylum Chordata; class Aves; order Charadriiformes; family Burhinidae; genus Burhinus; species Burhinus oedicnemus. The sequence continues at coordinate 917,850 of VFFE01006593.1, read as the reverse complement.
CCTCCGAGTGGAGAGTGAAAATGAACATGTTGGGGTGGACCATGCTTGAACAGTTCCAGCAGCTCGTGTAGGAAATTCTGTTTGGCTTTTTAATTGCTTGAGACTCATTCACAACCCACTCTGCCCCATTTCAGGCCTAGTAAGTTTTCCATCCGGAGCAGCGCCCCTAGCGACTACTCAAGTTTGAGCGATTCTCAGCTGCTCTTCGGCTCCCAGTTCTGCCCAGAGAATGTGCAGTCAGCAGCAGCGCCGCTGGAGCTGGGCACGCAGCTGGGACAGCACAACTCCCAGGACGTGAGTCTCGCTCTCGTTCAGCCCTGTGCAGGCACACAGCCACCATTCAAAGTTAATGGAAAATGCTGAAATCAGGTGGTAACATTTACAAATGTTAGTAACTGCTGAAATCAAGTATCTTCTTGATCCATATACATATTTACGTGACTAGACAAAATAGCAGCCTGGTTGACTGAAAACCTAGTATTTATAACAGATTGCTAACAATTATTATTGGGATAGGTATTGTTTTCTTCAATCACATTTTTAAATTACTGAAATAATATTAAATTATTCTCAAGCTAATGTCTTTAGACCACCTAGCTAAGGTAAAATATTCCATCTATTCCTTCTGTGAAAAATACTGTGCTTCTCTTCATTAGCTTTCTGCAAGAATGACAGAGGTATTCAGTATTTACTTCCACTGACTGAAAATTACCTTGCTGTATTGTTATGGCAGATGCTTGAACAATTTTGGATGAAGAGCTTCTACACTCAAAACCTTTCTCTTACAGTACATGGTTTCTGATGTTACTAGCCTCACTAAAATAGTTCCTGCACTGCTAACAGATAGCACCAGATCCGAGTAAAGACACTTGAGAGCAAAGATTAGGAAAGAGCAGTGGTGCCAGCTCGATGGCCCTAAGCTGTCCTTCAGTTCCAGGTCCTACCTGCTGTCCTCTGCATTTTGCTGGAGATCTTGTCCATTAACTGTAGCAGCTTTTCATCAGACACAAAAAAGGAAATGCACTCTTCACAATGACAAAAAACAATTTAATGGAGTTTCCTTTTTCTTATGGTTTAAGGAAAAGGCATTTCCATTTTGGTCACACAGTGTCTGGAAAGTTTGTAGAGTGAAGAAGGTCTTTACAGCTTTCATATTAATATTAAATTTCTTGTTCTGATATGTATATTGAAGCATGTGAAAAACTGATCTACAGTCTGGTGATGTTGCTAGTTGGCAGCAAAATGATGTCATCCCCCAGGAACCTGAATAGGATTTTCTTTAGATTGGTGTCCTGGGAGTTCCCACTGACATCTTTAACTTTTCCACAATTCCAAGATCACTGGAATTAATCTATAGTCTCTGTGTTGAGCACACAGGAAAAAATCTGCATACCTGATGATTGCAACCAACTCAAAATCCTCAAGATGAGAGAAAAGCCAGAGTGTGGAGGAATTCCAGCTGGGTCTTAGTTCCACAGGGAGTCAATCTAACTAGGCACACTAAGTGAGCCATAATCTCATGAAATTCTTAATCTCCTCATCCAATCTGATCTGTCACGTCCAATCACTGTGATCTCTGTCTGCAAAGCACTTCGTACACATATGTTTTTTTGCAAATTAATGTTCTGATTATTTTTATACTTCAACATTTTTCTTTCTTTTGTGCAACAGAGCGAGCCCAGTATTTTTACCAAATACCAGACAAAACCACAGTTATTTGATGAAGATACAAAAGAAAAAGGTTCACTTAATTTTGGTGCAGGAAAAATGAAAAGTGTCTTTGAAAATTTTGAAGTGAATAAGAACAAAATAAAGGACAAATATGATCGGTATGTAGACATCCATTGGGAATTTTTTCTGTGCTGGTGGTTTATCACTCCCTGCAGCTCCTTCTTCCCCTCTTAAAAGTCATACATGACATATTTCTTCAAGAAAAGTATACTTCCAGATTTTAGATAATCCTTTCTTGGAAAAAGTCACAGGATAAGAGAATAGAGTTTATTTGCAACACGATTTATGTAACACACTCAGCCATAAGCCACAAGGAACAACAAAACTCTAACCTAATTTACCTTTGTCCTTCTTTATCTGATCCGCAGGGGTTTTTTTCTGTATTGATTCTCTGCGAAAGCCCATATTTCTCAAAATATTATAGACTGTGTTGGGACTGATCAAAGGGGCTCTGAGGACAGCCTTTACATTTAGGACAGATGAGGAGATTGCCAAATATATGTTTGTGCAGTGGAAGATGCAATGATCACACCTTTATAAATCTGCACGTATCACTAGAATTTTACTTGTACACAAGATTTTTCTATATTGTGGTTTTGGTAACAGACAAGTGTAATTTGCTAATGTAATTTGCATCTGCTCTTTGTCAGATGACAAGAATTAAATGTACATGTAGGTCCTAAAGGACTTTAAGGAACAAATTAACAGTTTCAAGCTCAAAAATGAAAGATGGCAAACTCCCCAGTGCACCTATAAATAATTCTTAGCTCTGTACATTTTGTCATGTAACATCCAAAGTGAAACACATTTTTGTTAAAAGCCTTTGATCAAATCAGGCTGTGTATCTTTTTCTCTTCTGCAATGGACACTATGCTTCTGATAATGCAGAATTTGATTCTCTAGTGCCTATTAGAGAAGAGGAGGGGTTTTGTAAGTGAATTATGAGAAATGAACAAATAGTTTAAAATGTTTAGGCAGAACTGTTAATTATCCTTTATTTCTTCTTTAAATGAATTATGGTCCTTCCTACACTCCAGATTCACTCCCAGATTAGAAGCCTTATTATAGAAATAGCTTTATTATCTTTACAAAGATAAACGTATAATTTATCAACTGTATCCCCCGCAAGTTTGACTAATAAAATGAGTATCTTCCTTTCCATAAGGCTAGAAAGACTTCAGAAGCCCTGCCTAATTCTCATAACTAGACTCTACTTGGCCTTCACCTTTTTGGTTGTTGCAATTTGGATCTCTAAATGATTGATTTAAAATGACCCGAATCTTCAGAAAGGAAATAGGTTATCACTTTGCTTAGCAACCGTGTTTGCATTTTGGTTTGATAGGTTAATCATGAATATAGCCTGGTTCCTGATAGGCTTGCTCAACTTAAAAGGACGGATAACAGAAACCACAGGCGTAATCTCAGGAGAAAAGGATTTGCAGTGTTTGTTCTTCCTGGCTTGGGTTTTGTTGATGCTGAAGCTTTTCCCATATTTTTCCCACAGTTATTTTAGTCCAAATATAATACGCATGTATCCCAGCAACTGGCACGTCACCTCTGCCAAGGCTCGGTCCTTCCGGAGCAGATAGCGCAGTGGTAACACCCCAGAAGCTAAGGGACAGTTGTCTAAATGCCAACTAAAACTTTTGAGAGAGGCACAAATGCTAGGCCTAAAATGGGAGAGTTAAAAAAAAAAAAAAATTAATGTATATGATACGTATGTGCATGTGTGTATATTTTTTTTTTCTTACTCTACATAGCAGAATCCATGCTTTCCTTAAACAGGTAAGGTGACTTCAACAGGTTACGCCCCCTGAAGTAAGCATTTCTGTGCTTATATTACGCACTAGGCTACGCCTTGTAGTGTTTCATGTCTCATGTTTACTGTGATCTTTTCAATTTCTATTTCAGTAACTTACATGTCTGTTTTATACATGTTGTTTTCATTTTAGTGAGGTTTTAAGCACCTTTATTTCCAGTATCAAAGACAGGCTTCAAGGGGTAAGTTAATTCAAATTCAGAGTGCAAAATAATAAGTTAGAAATGCTACAGAACATTCCCCTTCTCTCGTTTACTGTGCAGATATTTGAATTATTACACTGTTTGTATTGAGCACTCAAATACTTTAAACCAATAACTGTCATTTTTTTTTGCAGATAGCATTGTCTTTGTGGCCTGTCTTTAGAGTCAAAGTCTTTAGGGCCTTGCCTCAGAGTCAGTAGTGGAATTTCTCTAGGGCTTGGGAGCAGGAACAGGCTGTAATGGCTGTCTGCAAATATCAGTTCTCTTTCCTTATGCCTGAAGAAAGTAGTCTGCTCTCAGAAACAAGTAAATACGATGTGATCTTACTTTCTGAAGGCAAAGGACTCTTCCCCCCCCTTTTAATAATTAATTTGAGTGTTGTTATTAATCCTATTTTACAGATCAGTATCTCTATTTTGAATCTGTTAAGATGTCTGCAACATTTCATGAGCCTTTTGAGCTATTCCAGACCTCCTTTGGGGTTGCAATGAACAGCTGGACAAATTGTTTCAAGCGACAGATAAATAACCATTTTCAGGCTGTTTCATTCCATGAGTTGCAGTCGTTGTTTTGTGGCATTTGGGGCTGTGTTTTTGCAAACAAAGAAAGGGCAATGTATTAATTTTCTCATTTACCTTTGTTTTTGCAGCTGCAAGCATGCTTAGACAAGTTTGGAGAAATGTTTGATTCAAGAAACAAATCCATTTTGGTTCACCTGGAAACCATTTCCAAGACACGTAAGTCCTTTCTGTATTTCTGTTAACAGCAGAGGGCACAGTCAAACTGCTCAATGTCAGTGTGTTGTCTCCAAGCTGGGGTGAACTGGGCAAGTCATACCACTCACAGCTGCTCTTCATAAGGCAGAAGAGAAAGTAAGACTTACCCATGGTACGAACCTGTCTATTTTCCATTCTTACTCTGTTATATTCTCCTTTTCTCTGCCATCTTGTGCTGTGTGAAAGAACTTAGGTGTTGTGTGCTTAGACACCACTCATACATAGATAAATGCACCTCTATGTTTTTGTGTTCTGCCTGGAGTATGATCATTTTTAGACTATCTGGAGCACTAATGGAATACACAGTAAAAATAACTTAGATATTTATATCCTGAGTATCCAGTTTCAGTTTTTAGGGCTTTCTCAGATCTTCACATGTTAGTTTGAAGTCCTCTGTCACTCCTCTGTGCTTGAACTGATTATATTTTAGATATGAGAAAAACTAGTACTGCTCATTTCTTAAGTAAGAAGCACATAGTGAAGCACACTATTGCCACGGTAAAAAAGTGGACCCCAAAAAAGCCAATAATGTAAAATACTTTTTACCCGCTCTGTCTCTGAAGTGGCTAGTCACTACAGCCTTTACTGAGGGAAAGTGCTCCAGAGAAATTGTTTCTAATTTGGCTTAGACCTGAGCCTTTGAGAGTGCATTAATTTTTAATGCTGGCATGATTTTTTATCAACACCCTGTGAGGGCTCTGCTCAGTGCTTGCCCTGCTCTGAGCAAGAACAAGAGGCCAGCTTCAATGCATGCAAGAAATGTGAAGCGGGTTATACCTTGTGAGTTTAAGGTAGCAGACCTTCACAAAAGTACTACAATATTCACTGTGTGGTAAAATGTGGCTTCCACAAAGCACAGCTTTGACAGATGCCCTTTAAGTCAACACAGCCCTCTCAGGCAAAAAGAGTGGAGTCTGGTGCGTTCTGCTCGAGGCCGTGATAGCCTGTATGTTTGAAATACCAATCTTGTTATACTAAGAACACTCCCTTGCTGAGCTTGGCAAGTACTCTTGGTGGGACCTTAATGTAAGCAAGAATCTTTCTGCTGTGGGCAGCACAAGCAGCTCCCTATTATGCATTTGCCCATGTCCTAATTACTTCAGTGCCTCAACTTGTCCACTCTGCGGCAGGACTTTGCCTAATTTCATATATGTCGTGCACAGAAATTGTTGTCATGGCACTGAAAATCAAATCTATTGTTCATGATTCCCCCTCTTCATTCCATACCATTTGCTCAGCTGTCCTGTTTATTCTCCATACCCATTTTAAATAAATGTGCCTTGAATGAAATGAGAAACCTCCCAGAGGTGCCTGCTGGTAGATTTTCAGAGCAATTGAAAAGAAAAAATGGCACTTTCTGTAATGTATCATGCTGCAGAATGTTGAATATATAATGAAAATCATCGTACATGCCACAATGTTGTTCTTTTTATATTTCTGGGAGGGTTCATCTGTCGCTGGTTAATTGCTGATAAACACTGCCATTTGACTGGTATCACAGCGATGGATAATTAAATTCCCACTAAATAAATACCTGCACTAGCGCCTTGAAAAGATCCCAACTGAGGCAATTCCCTTGAAAAACTGGTATACAATTTCAAACCTCAGCTGATAAAGAGCTAAATTCAGAGCTGATAAAGCACTGAATGTCAGTGGCTGATGATACAGTACCTTGGGATGTGGGTGACATAGTAGAGACATGGTAAATCATTGGCAGTGGAGGATTTCACATGTAGGAGAGGAATGCAGAAGATGAAGAGGCTCTCTTCAAGGAGAGAAGTAGTACACCAGGACATTCAAACAGCTCTGAAAAGCAAAGAAAGGTATAACTTGAAATCAAGTCTGTCTTCATAAAAAGCTTATAAGGAGTATCACAGGCTTCATTTATAGCAGTGGGTAGCAAGCACATTTGGCACAGTCTACATAGCCACTGGGCGAGAACAAAACAGAAAATATTTTTCAAAATATATTTCCAAAGCATTTCCAAATGCTGTTGGGCTGGCATTCTCTATGCACTAAGATTAAAAAAATGGTCTCTTTTGAGCATTTGTCCATATGTGCTTGCACACAGTGGATAGAGCTGTGTCTGGCACTGGAGATGAGACAACATTTGCCTGAGCAGCTTCCACACAGGCACAGCTGGTCTGTTCCTTGCTCACATCTCAGTGTGCTGTGCACAGGCATGTAAAGAGGCAAGCAGACCCTATGTCTTCAGTTCTTCCACCTTGTACAGCGTTTCTCTGGTTGACCTGCGCGCTCATCATTTGCTCTTTCCTTCTGGTTTCAGCTCCTGTAACTCTTTTACTCTTTTTTTTTTTTTTCATTTCATTTGTATACCCACACTTCTAGCAAAACTTTTTTTTTTTTTTATACAAATCCCAATTTTCACAGCTCAGCCCTCTCTGAACTGCTTTGCTTTTCTGGTATCTGGTAGTTCCAGCTGTGACAGCTCATAACAGCCATATCCTCCGCACCACCTTGACTTCATTGCAAATGAGAAGCATATTCCCAGCCAGCATACCACAGGCAATCCTCTGATGCTCCTGCCAGCAAGGGTGACAAAATAATGTGAAATATGTCCCTTACAGAGGTACGAGCTGATGCAATTCTCTGACAAAATCCAGTGCCTAGTGGGCACTTTTCAAACATCACTTGTTTTGAGACTCCCGAGGCTCAGTAGTTGCTGGCAAGGTGCCTAGGGGAATTTGCTGTGTTTATAATGGTGGGATTTGAGCTTGTTTACTGTGAACAGTATGGTCCAGACTGGGGCACCCAGTGCAGACTCCCTTACGTTCTGTATGGATTGAAAAGTGAAAAGGTTTAAAACCAATAAAGGAAATGCCTTTCCGATGCAGCTGCTCACTAGCTGTGCCGTGACTGGCAATGAAGGTTGTTGAGAAGAAGGACTTAACCAGATTCCAAAATGCCTCAGCATGGATGGTAAGAGGATGTGTGGTTGCCTTGGTGAATACCGAAACCTCTCAATGCCATGCTTCAGGGCCGGGGCGCTCTCTGCCATAGAGCAGGCTGAGATCAGGGATAGCTCATCCCACAGTCCCCCGATGCAGGTGTCTTCTGCCGTGCTGTGGAAGGAGACCGAGGCTAAGCAGTCACAAACCTGCCAGCTGACTACCTGGGCTATGTCTGAACAGGATGCAGCCATGACAGCCCGAATGTCTCATCCGCTGGCACAGCACAGTTACTGCCCAGGGAGAAAACACAGCACTCTGCTGAGCTCCATAACTGTCTTCCCTGCTTGTGTCTCACCAGGTTTATACCACCTCCTATTTCCCCTACTGAACCTGGGCATGGGGGAACCAACCTCCCTCCAAAGTGTGATTTAAAGCCTCTGCGCTGTCAGTGCCGATCTCAGGACGAGTTGCATAGACGGTGATAGATAGGCATCAGAAGCAGTTGCTGTTTAATACTCCCAGGCTGGGAGGCTGACGCTCCCTCCCTCAGGTGCTCAGACTGTAGTTTTCAGCTGTTGGAAGTGCAGCTGCACCTGAGTGCAGGCTGATTTGCAGGGAGCCTTCTGAAGCACAGGGTGGCAGACCTACCCCGAGGTCCTACAGCCTTTTAGCTCATGCCAGATTTCACATTCCATGTGTTATTTATGTAAATCAGTAGCATCCGAAGACAATGGTGCAGCAAATCAAAACACAGCCATGTTCCAGGTTGTAAAAAATTGGTTTGTTTAGAGCAAAATACATTAAGAGAGGCACAAGTCTATGCATAAGCCACCCATTAACTGAGTAAAGATTTTCCCTCTATGATGAAGTTATTCAATAACTATCTGCTGGGGGGTTTATTTGAAGAAAACTTTCTCTGAAGCAGCCATTTTTGATCATTTTCAAAGACAAGAGACTTGACTAACAGGGTCCTTGATCTGATCTAGTTTGGCCATCTCAATGCCTATTTTTCTAAGTCTAGATTAATGCTCATTTTTAATTTGTTTAATAGTGTTTGACAAGTCTGAACGCTCCTCTGGTTTGGAAGCCAGAGAGGGAAGAAGAGTGCTCCTCCCCTGTACTGAGGGGATTTTTTCTGCAGAATACTCCTACACGTACAAATGAAACATTCAAAATACTGGCTGTTGGTTGCTTGCCTGCAGCACGCTGTGCTGAGTCAAACGTATGTGCAGATCACAAGCCCAGTGGATGCAGTGCTATTTTTAGACTGAGAATACCATGTTGTAGAAGAACAGACAGACTAGGAAAATCAAAAGTTTTAAAAATAATTCTGAACTAAAATTAAGAGTATGGGGAAGAGCAGCAAGCTGAGGTAAGCTTCTTGATGCTGGCCTTCTTATATCCTCACCGTATAGAGATGGAAGGTGATGAAGTGACGCGAAAGGAGTTTCCTCCTTCAGTGGCTGCTGCTTTCTTCCTCTTTTTAGGCTTGCAGGCCAGGAGGGGGCTGGCAGGCTCCCAAAAACCTGCTCTCGGATTGCAGGTAGCCCTTAGGTCTAACCAGGGAGATGCAAAGTCTAAAAGGCCCACTGAAACATTCACTCCACCATTACAAACCCATTCTGCAAGCCACAGCTTTCCCTCAATGGTTTGTAAAAAAGTCTAAATCTGTCACAACAAAAGACTAAAAGCTTAAAAATGGCAGTGAGAGAGCTGGGACAATCAAATTGCCTGTAATGACAGCTTATTAGTTGAAATACGTGCAGATAATCCTCAGGAAACAGCCACACTCCTACGGAGAACAAGGTAACGCCATGTGGTGATGGGCATCCTAAAAAAATGGAGAAATTCCCTGCAAGCCTCAGTCCGGGAGGTGGACTTGATGTGTGTGAGGAAGACACATGAACAAGGCCACTGCAGGGTTCCTTCTCCCAAATGACAGCAGTGTGCACTGTGCCCAAGCATCACTCCTTCGGAGGAAGGCAAATAAAGTTAAACCTACAGCCTGGCACAGGGGTTCCCTGCTGCCTGGAGGCAGCTCTTGGCAAGCACCCCATCCCTCGAGCGGCAGCCCTGCTACACTGCAGCAGCACCTCCAGCCCTGTGCCACCAGACACCTCTGGTTTGCGTGGCTGAATAAGCCAAACGCTTTCAATCTCCTTTCATAAGAGGAGATTATCATCTAAGCACTTAATTATCTTGTAGCTTTTCTCTGCACGTGTCCCACTTCAGTCTCTTTTTTTTCCTTGCACATAGGCAGCAGGTTTCCAGCCACCCCAGAGTGCACAGCAATTCTCGTCAGCCAGAGCCTGCGCACCACCACATGCCACACTGCCCTATCTCACCTGTAGCCCCTGCTGCTGGCATTTGCGTCTTTGTGTCACCTGCTAATTACCTAAATGCCTGCTGGCTTTTGCACCCAGGTGACTACGGCAGATTTTAAGCAGGTTTGGCTCATGAGTAGGCCTTGAGGGGCACCTTCCAGAGTCATCTTTTCCCCTCATGCCACCCCTCTCAAGAGCTGATGTCTTCCCTTTCATTGACGCTTATCCACTTATTATTTCTCAGCTTTTTTCACATTACATGACACCTTCCACTGAAAAGCTTTGTTTGAATCTACAGAAAGCCCACTGTGATGCCTTTGTCTAAGAAGGCACCTATCTTATCTGAGTGTATTACATTAGTCAGGCACAATCCGCCTTTTATAAAATCTTGTTCCATTTTATTCCATTTCCCTCCATATCTTTGAGTACTCTTTCCCTTAAGGTCTGTTCTAAAACCTTGCACAATATGAGAACAAACTAGTAAGCCCATAATTGCTCAGATCTCATTCCTTTCTTCCTTCCCAAATGTACCTTTTTTAAAAGTCCATGTTTTTTTACAGAAACAAAGCCTATACAATCACTTTCTGCCTGCCTCTCCCTAGTAGTTTTTAACTCTTTGACCAATTCCATCTAGAGTTTGACAGAAGGGCACAGCTCACCGAGACAATTAAGTCCCTGCATACTTAATGAAAATAGCTGGGCAGGGGGAGGAGAGATCCCCAGTGCTCTGTGGCTCTGGAGCCTGTGAGCACACCTCTCTGGGGCGAGAGGTGCTGCACTGAAGAGCCGAGATAAATACTCTGCATGCAGGAATAGCTTCAGCCAGGCTCTCAGCTCCACCGACACCAAAGTCAGTCAGACGCATTGGATCTGTAGCAAAAGAGGATTAATTAATTGCGGACCTCTTGTAGCCACTTGTTGAAATGTAGGCTTTATTCTGATTTTTCTCAGGTGTGCAGTGCTAGTCCAGAACTCCAGAGTTTTGGTTATCCCAGTCCATTGGCTTGGCAATGCTTTGTTTTAGCAGGAGTGCTTTGCATCCTGTTTTATTCCAACCAGCCAACATTCCACCCCAGCCACACCATCTGTACACACCTTCCTGCGCTGTTCACAGGAAAGACCAGACATGTTTAGCAAACAGCTCTTTCTCTCCTTCCTAATCTATGATTTTAAAGGAAGACTTCCATAAGATTGCTCAGGATTTTTCACGTCCACATATGCTGCAGCCTGTGTTCCCATGCAGTAGTGTATTAGGCACAGCAGTGATTCCTATAAGAATCATTGCAGCTGCATGGGGGGAGTTATATTATTGTGCAATCATATAACGCAAATCCCTATTTTTTTTATCAGTTTTTCAGCAAGACTGACTGAAGCCAAGAGCATCTTGCTCCAATTTAAAACCTTCCCAGGGAGTCTGTGCCCCCACAGGACACTGCTGGGGCCCCACTACCTTCCAGTATTCCAGCTGCAGCTGCCCAAGCACTGGGCACAGCTGCCTAGTTCAGACAGTTTCTGAGTCCATCTCTTCCTGTGCCCAGCAACTGGAAATCCCAATGCTTTGCACACTCCATAATTTCCCACTATCCCTTCAGGCAGCTTTCCTTAGGTTACCAGCCTCCTGCGCATTTCTGTCATGTAGTCTCTGGTTGCGCTTCTTAGCCATGAACCTCTTGCATCTCCTTGCTGTTATCAGCAATACTATTCTTCCCATCATGTGTTCAAGCTCTCATTTACCATCAGCTGGTTGCAGAAGAGGGTTGGTTATACTGGGGTGGCTCAGCTGTATTGGGGTCCCCCTCCCCTGGCCATGCCTGTTGTGCAGTTGGCAGACAACTAAGCCGCAACCTTCCTTGCATTGAGCCAACCAAGTTTTGCAGCTTCATGTAGCCTTTCAGCTCCAGCTGCCATATTAACAGAGCACAGTAAATGAGGTTTGGCCTATACACAGCATCTTATAAATTTCAAGTGCTTTGCATTAAACATCTACCCTATTGTTCATCGCTTGGGGCACGGGGAGATCTCAGCGGGTGAATCACTATGGTTGCACAGCACAGTGAAGTATTTCATGCCAAGCCATGGAGGAAGTAGCAATAGTATTGATAGTACTTTATTCACATTTACAAATGAAAGACCAAATGTGTTTTTTATTGATTTCCCTGTTTAGTGCAAGATGCTCTTCAAAGTCACTGTGGCTCAGTGCTGAAAGCTCTGACAGATAAAAGCCACATGGAGCAGGCGCTGCTGGAGATGGAGAGGAGACTTGCAGCCGTAAGTGCAGAAATTAATCTTTTGTTCTGAATTTCTCCTGCTTCTTCAAAATATTAACTGAATATTAAATTGCCTTCGAATGGTGGATTATAAAGTAGACTGCTCCCATTGTCATGAAGGGGGAAAGAGATATTAAAATGCTAATTCTAGGCTAGATACTGACTGATGCTTACCCAAGCGCTGGCTAACAGTGCTGTAAGCTCTGATGAAACCCTGGTCAATAAACGGGGAGCCCAACAGTCCCCTGTCATGGCAGGCCATGGTGGAGCACTGCTTCCTCATGCTGGCAGATGCCTTAGCTGGAGGAGGTAGTGCAGTGCATGCCTGCAAGTGGAAAGCATCTTACAGAAGTGCAGTGCTTTGTCCCTTCAGCCGGATGGTTTCCCAGGGAGAGGAAAGAAGAGGTGAAAAAAGAAAAGTGGGTGTCAGAGACAAAAGAATGAACTGTCAGAGACCTCCTGGACAGGTCTAGTTTCTCCAAAGGCACTGCTGCAGGAATTGCTTTTGACAAGGATGTGTCATGCCAGTGTGTGAGAAGGCAGTGCTCCTGGGAGAGGAGGCACCCAGTGGGTTAAGGGTATGCCCCAATCCCAAACCTCTCACTTTTGTGGGACAGTTTGAGAACACGTATTACACAGAAAGATACAAATTGCTGATCTTTGGGTTGATACCCAACTTAAGGGGTCTAGCCAAAACATAATACCTGAAGTTTCTTGTCTGAATACTATTATTGCACCTGTTAATGTGTTGCTTACTGCTTCTGCTCTACTTGCTGCTTCCCCAGAAAGATGTGGAGATTTTGGATGTGAAATCCAGTGTCCAGTCGCTGAAGGAGGGTCTGGAGTCGCTGCCAGCTCAGCTGAGGGATCAGCACCTGAAGCAATGTGAAGAACTAGGCTTCCTGAAGCTTCCTAATGCCTTAGCTGAGCTGCACACATTCATTTCTAGTGCCAGACTCCCCCCTCACATGGCAGATAACTCTTCCCAGACCTCCCCTGGCCCATGCCAGGACTGTGCTCTGGGCAAGGAGAATGCCTGCTGGCCACACTGCCGAGGCAGAGGGTTTTGCAGCTCCTCGGGTCAGTCTCAGCCCCCCTGCATGGCAATGGGGGAGCAGCACAGAGACTCCCACATGAAGAACCAGGTCACTGGGGATGGCACACCTCAGGGTGACCTAAACACAGCTTCAGGCAGGAAAGTCAGCCCCACAGCTGCAGCGGCATGTAGCAGAGAAAACACCTCTTTGCAGGAGGTGAAAGACAGTTTGGAAACACAGAGCTGTGCTAACCATCCTTGCGCGTGCTGTGGTAACAGTCAGTTTTTGGGGGATAGTCAGAAGAAACACTGTCCTGTACCACAGGAGGTGCCTCTACCAACTCCACTGAGGAAGGCAGTCAGAAGAGGCACCAGAGGATTTGAAGCCGTGACACCATCACAACAGAGGCAGTCTCAAGTTTGCCACCTGTCTGTAAGAAAAGATATACCTGGGCGAAAAGACAATAATTGGGCCACAGACCATGAGGTGGAGAATGCAGCTGGAGGGAACAAAGCAAAGCAGAGGCCAGGAAGGATCCCCTGGAATAAGGCAATGGGGAGGAAGAAAATGTGCCCCACTGTGAGAAAAGGCGAGCTCTCTCGATGTGCTGATGGTGGGCTGAAGCAAAAGAAGGCAAATGGGATTATTGAGTTGGAAAGCTCCAGAAAAAATTGCTTTCCCAGATACACAGTTGCCCTCAATTTAGGAAGCTGTAACCCAGTTTCTGCAGCTCCCCATCAGCAGGTCCTCGGCAGCGCCCAGCCAAGGCTTACAAAGAATTTCCCAGCAGTACCGTGCTCCAATAAAAGCCTGCAACAGCTTGCAGACAAAAGAAAGAGAAGTTTGGAAATTAAAAAAAAAGTGAATGTTTCCAGTACAAAAAGGAATCTCTGGGATTCCTCTCCCCAGGGTAATGTATTTTCCCTGTGTAGCACAACAGGTGAAAAACAGATGAGCTGCTTCAGTCTCCGAAGCCCTGCAAGTTCCAAGAAACCATGTCCTGTCAATACGCTGGGTCAGCAGAATACAGCCTGTTGCTCTTTAGTTTTTGATAGCGATTATTCTGATTAAGGAGTTTTGTGTTCGGAGTCTGCAGCGCAGGCTTGGCCATCTCAGTCACAGTTTATTCCTCTAGGTGTGGTACCTGCTTGGTCAGAGATAAGGCTCATGCCTGAATGCTTGAAAGTGTTATTGTCCGCTTTGCTATATTGGAAGGGACTATGTGGGATCTGAGAGGAACCCCTCCCATCGCTTGGAAAGCTGATGGGATCTCTATTACCTTATCTCTCCACTCCTGGCAGAGATGCCACAGGCTCCAATTACCGTTGTATTTACACAGCAGAGAAGTACCTGCGGAGTCTGCCAGGACGTTCACCGGGGAAGAGAGGGCTGGCAGAGCACAGACACACAGCTCAAACAGATTTAACACTGAGATCTACTTGACTTTTCAACTAGATAGATGTAGTAATATCTCTGTGGCCAGAGGCTTTACTCTGTTTCTCACTCATAGTCCCTATGTTGGTTTTGTATGTCTGAATGTTCAGCTTTTCAGCTCCCTAGGCAGTAGTAGTGTTGTTCTTGTTGATTTTGATAAGGTTCAGGTTTATCCCAGGAGTTGTTTGTGAGCTTTGGACAGGAACAAGTTTAGCTGAGGAAAGCAGAGTCCCAACATCTCAGGTTTATCAACTATTGCATTTCTTCTCCTTTTAGGCTGAAATTTCTTGGTTTCAGAAAATTCAGGATATTATTTAGTTTCTACTTTATTTGTCTCTTGTATCTCTTGGCTAATCAAGTAATTCTGCAACACACTTTCCAAGGTTCTCAAACAGAAGCCAAAAGATGTGACGTTCAAATTCAGCCGATGAATCACTGATCGATATTTCTTGTCCTTTAGAAACCTGCACCTCTCTAGTGAGGAGTTGTTCCAAAATTTTCAATTCAGAAAGGGCCAGCCCTCTCACCTAATCGGGTGTTACACAGCAGCAAGATCATTGGGCAGCCCCAATTCCCACAGAGCAACTCTTTCCAGGGTACCCAGCTCTGACTATCAGCAGCTTCCACTGCTTCAGATATTTGTATCACGTTTTATTTTTGATCTGAGATGTTACCGGCAAAAGAAGCATTTTGGTGTTGACCAAAAAGGTCTATTGCCATGAATCCAACTGGTCCAGCTTTGTTGTCCCGAGAGAGAAGACTGGGATCCCTTTTTTCTGGCTTTAATAAACTCATTGTGTCTTCACAAAAGTCTGGTGTCTTTGTATTGTTTTTTCGGGAGAGGCAAGATCCTGTTTCAGCGGGTGAGCAGGGGGCTGCTCTTTAGCTGTTTAACTCCCCTGGATCATGGAACTGGGAGGATTCGTTTTTTCAGCTCCTCTCTGATGTTTAAAGAAGGAAACCTCCACCCTTCCAGTTTAATATTGGTTTGGTGACATTAATTAGCAAGGAGAAGGAGGCAAGGGCAGGCATGGGGAGCCCCCAGAGCCTTGGGACCCCCCAGGTCAGCAGAGGGGCTGGGTGACAGCTGCCGGCAGCAGCAGCCATTCATTCCGCATTGCCCTCCTGTACCTGCCTGCCCAGCATTCCCAGCACAGCCTTTGCTGGACAAAACCTGCTCCATGGGGCTCATCACCCCCGCATTTTGGGGTTGGCTGGCACGGGCACAGGCCCCTGCGCAGCCCCCGGCCTGGACGCTCACCCCAGCTGCATCGCCACCAGCTCGGCAGCACATGGCTGAGCTTGGAGGGACCTCTGGAGGTGTCTGCTGCAAGCCCCTGTGCAGAGCTGGAGCAGGCCCCGGCACCCCAAGGATCTGTTTCTCACTCACCCCTGTGCCATGGGGTGCAATGTAGGGCTGCCCTGGGGACCCCTGCAGCCCCCGCCCCACACACACGATGACATGCATCTGCATCATGAATAAAATCCCCAAGGAAAGGAGGTGTAACAGCAATGGCAGCCAGTGGTGCTTCCCCACACACCAGCCACCTCCCCAGGGGAGCTGGGGGAAACCCCAGGGTGCTACCCTGGCCCCCATGGACCAGCCCCGTGCCTGTTCCCATTCAGGGGCCCCTCCAGGGATTCTCCTGTCAGCGAGAATATTAGTCCCAATATGGCTGTGACAATGGCGATTCCTCTCCCAGCCTTGCCAGACAAAAATGGAAGTGTGCATGTTGTCAGCTCTGCCCCGGGGGTCGGGGCTGCCATCCCCAGCCCAGAGCCGCCGCAATTCTGCGGGACACAGCAGCCTTCCCATGGGCACTGTGCTTGCATCCTGGCAGGGCAAGTCCTGTCTCCCAGCCCGTACTTTCAGCACACACGGACACCAAGCTCGCTGTCTCTGGCTCGCTGCCCTGGAGCCAGCCATGCAGCCAGGCCCTGCGTGTGTGGCTTCTCCCGGCCTTTGCCCCCGTGGGGCTGTCGGCACCGGTGATTGTGGGGTCTTGTCCTACCCTTCACTGAAGGTCCCCAGGGAAGATGCTGAGGGTGGTCCCCCTGGCAGCACAGCCAAGGGAGACCGTGAAGGGCACAGGGCAGCACCATAAAACATCCACAGTGGTCATGAAAACACAAATTTGGGCTCCAGGCTGTTTGTGAGCACTTAATTGGGGCAGTTTCCTCCTAAACTGGGGTTTCATCCTGCTTCCTTGGGGGAGAGCCTGGGAGAAAGGGGAGAACAGTGGCCAAAAGCTGGTGAAACCCAGGTGGCCGTGGGCACAGGGGTGTGAGAGCGCAGGTCGCATCCTGTGCCCATCATCCCCGGCTGCGCAGGCAGGCATGGAGGCAGCCGCTGCAGTGGCGGGAAGGGGGGGCTCTCATCTTTTCATCTGCCAGTGAGTCACTTGGCAGAGGAGGAAACCACTGACAGCACCAGAGACGTGGAGGTGGCTGCTGCACCCGTGCCTCGTGCTCAAGGCATGCCGCCGACTGCAGTGTACAGAGCACAGCTGGCCCCTTCCCCATGGCACTGCCGGACACTCGGCACCACGGCCGCACCATCCACAGGGTGAACGGGCCGGCTGCGGTGGTGCCCGGTGCTGGCAGTGCCCGGTGCAGTGCAGGCTCGCTGGCCACCCCTCTGGGCTCTGCCTCTGCCCAGCTCTCCCCCCGTGCGGCCTCCCCTGTGCTAATCCCCAGATTAGCTGCCTGCCCTGCCTGCTTTGTGGGGGCCGGCGTGCCGGCATTGCCCAAATTCCCCAACCCCTGTGCTCAGCTGGCTGCCACAGCCCCCCAGCCCCCACTAACCGCACCCAGCCTGGCAGCACGGAGGAGGGGACCAGGGCCCCAAAATGCCCAGTGTGCCCGTGGTGAGTCCGGCCTAGGCACAATGCCCCAGGGATGGAGAGGTGGCAGGGAGCAGAAGGGGGACACTGTGTTCTGCTACCGGCACGGCGCTGCCATGGGGACCTGAGGTGCCACATGTCCCCACTGGCCTGGGCAAGAGGAGGGCAATGGTGGTGACAGGGGTCTGCCAAGGTTGCGGTGGCAGCCTGAGGGAGCCAGGGTACAGGCAGGGAGCGGGGGTGTGTCACCTTATGGGGCGTAGTCCTGAGCTGGTGTGACTTTGTGGCGCTGTGGCCGTGCCAATGCCAGCTCAAGCCCTGGCAGGGCTGGCAGCTTTCCAGTGGGACAATTAGCTGATTAATTATCTTCACCTTGGCAGGGCCCCATAGCCCAGCGGCTGCCAGGGTGCTGCCTGCCCCGTGCAGGGCGGGCAGGAGGCATGGGGCAGGTGTGGGACAGGCGTGGGAGGGTGACAGGGCCACTAACGGACCTTCCCGGAGACCCTGTCGGGGGGGGCTGCCCGCAACCCCACGGCCACGGTGGGACCGGCCTCGGCAACAGCCCTGCATTGGGAGCTGCCTGCTCCCGTGGGGGTGGGCTGCCTGCCCTGCCGGCCCCATAGGCAGCATCCCCTCTGCTGCCCTGCTGTCTCCTGCCCCGTGGGGACCTGCCCTGGTACCCCACGAGGCCACGCCTCGAGGGACCCGCCCCACGGGGGACCTGCCCCAGGGGAGCGCACCTCAGCTGAGCTCCCAGGGGACCCGACCCGCCCCCACCCGTCCCGTCCCCGCACGGCGGCCCCAGCCGTGCCCGGCCGCCCCGCGCCCCCCCCTCCCGGTGGCGGGCGGGTTCCCGCGCGGGTTCCCGCGGCTCGGGGCGGCGCGTGACCGGCTGCCGCCGCCGCCGCCCGCTCCACCGCAGAGCCCGGCCCACCCGCACCGGCACCGGCACCGGCACCGGCAGGTCAGCGGGGGGGCTGCGGCCGGCTCCGGCACCGGGGCCTCCCAGGCTGCGGCGGGCGGCGGGAGGGGGCTGGCCGCACCGCGGCCGGGGCACCGGGCACCGGGCACCGAGCGGCGAGCAACGAGCAGCGGGGCCGGCCCGGCGCGCTGCGGGCGGGGTCCGCGGGATGCGGCGGCCGAGCCGGCCCCGCTCTGGTCCCGCACCGGCCGCGGCCCGGCCCCGCAGCGCAGTCCCGCCGGCTCCCGCTCGCGCACCGCAGGGCCGCCGCCGCCGCCGCAGCCGGGCGGTCCCGGTCCCGGCCCCGTTCCCGTTCCCGGCCCCGGCCCGGCGGGACTGAGCCGCGTGTGAGGCGGCGGCGGGAGCGCCGGGCCGGGCATCCCCCGCCGGGATGCAGCCGGGGACGCGCCAAGGTGAACGGTGCGTGCTGGAGCGGGGCCGCCGGCAGCAGGGACACCGGGGAGGGGCACCGGGGATGGAGCACCGGGGAGGGGGACACCGAGGAGGGGGACACCGGTGACGGGGATACTGGGAAGGCGACACCGGGGATACTAGGGGCAGGGACCACTAAGCACTAAGGACCACCAGCACCGGGGACACTGGGATGGAGACTGCCGGCACTGGGGGCACCAGGGACAGGGACACCGGGATGGGGACCACCAGCACTGGGGACACAGGGAAGAGGAACACCGGGAATGGGGCCACTGGCAGCAGGGACACCGGGGACAGGGACAGCTGGGAACAGGGCCCAGGGACAGCCCAAGCAGGGACAGCCCAGCCACTGGCTCTCTCCCTGGGCAGTGGGTTGCAATGGGCACAGCAGCCCCACGGCTGGTGGCGTGACACCCCCCCAGGCAGCCGCTGTGGATCCTGGCTCACTGAGCCCCCTGTCCCCGCAGGGCCGGCTGGGCACTCACCATGGCTGCAGCACAGCTCGTCACCTGGGGGCTGCTCCTGTCTACCGGAGTCCCCACCGAGGCCCAGGGGACTCCGCCAGCGGGGCTGTCCCCAGGTGGGACCCTTCAGCGGGGCAGGGACCCCCTGCACAGTCCTGCCTGGGGACAGCAGTGGCCGGGCCTGTCCCCTGCCTGGGAGGCGTCGGGGGAGCCAAGTGGCGCCGGGGTCCCCAGGAGCGAGCGCTGGGAGGGTGGTAGCCCCGTGCGTTGGGCCCCACTGCTGCAGGCAGAGGATGCCACCAGGACACCCCTGGAGACAGAAACAACCATGGCAGGTGCTGGCACCAGGGCATGGCAGGACGGCAGCACAGGCCCAGCCGTGACAGAGGAGCTGCTCATCACCTGGCAAGGACACGAGGCCGAAGGCCAGGACAGCACCCGGGGTGGGACCTGGTTTCCCCATGGCTCTGCACTGGGGACACCGGCCCCTGAGGTGCCCACAGACACGGGGCTGGGCTCCCCAGGGCCACCCTGGGCAGGACAGGGACCGTCCCTGGCTGGGCAGATTGCCACCGGGCCAGCCAGCACCCCCAGCCCTCAGTCGACTGTGTCCACCATCGCCCTCACCCCCATGCCATCAGCGGGGACAGGGATGGGGACAGCAAACACCCAGACAGGGGGACAGCCAGTGGTGGAGGAACCCATGGCGGCCTCGGGCCTCCCTCAGGGTACACAGCTTGCTCCAGCCAGCAGCCAGCCAGTCCTGCTGGGCACTGTCCCTGTCCCCCACCCCACGGGCACGGGGCCAGCCCGAGGTCCCCACGCCAGCCCTGGCTCTGCACAGCCAGTGGGCAGACAGGGGGACCAGGGTGGGCCCCCCAGCCCCTCCCCAGGCCTGCCCAGTTCTGCCCCATGGCTGCGCCCTGCAGCCCCGTCCTGGGGGCTGGCCGAGCCCTGGACCCGGGTGCTCCCGGCCCACCAGCGCAGCACCCGGAGGGCACCGCTCAGCCATGCCACCACCAGCCCCAGGGACACGACCCCTCACACAGACCCCGGGCTGACAGGGCAGCAGGGACCCCAGCCCAGCCCGGGGGTTGCCCTCAGCACTGGTCCTGCATTGCTGCCTGCCTCCAGCATGGGTCCCCCTGGCACCCCCGGCACAGGTAGGACCCAGCGCAGTGTGGGGGACTCCTTGGTGGGGACTGAGCCCCCGCAGGTGCCAGCACCTGGCTCTGCCCTCTCTCTCTCAGGGCTGCTGCCTGAGGAGGACGTCGGCTCCCCGCAGCGGGTCCGGGGTGCCGTGGGCCCCGCGAGCACCCCAAATGCCACTGAGGCTGCCCCACGGCCAACGGCGCATCCCACAGCAGGGACACCAGGGACCAGGCACTCAGGTGATGTCGGGGCCGCAGCTGAGCCCATCCAGTCGGTCCCCAGTGGAGATGCTGTGGGAGCCCATCCCTGGGGTGTCGGGGCTGGTGGGGGGGATGGCAGCTATCTTGGGCTGCCCAGCTGGGATACGGTGACACCTTCAATCAGGATTGTGCCCGGCGACGGCCCTAATCTACTCCTAAGATTAGTGCTAAGTGCCCAGTGGGTGGGATCTTCCCGGGGG